>JAJPUD010005423.1:73864-105867 GCA_023553655.1 Myrmecobius fasciatus
AAAGTTAAAGATCACCAGATAGAGTTCAGCAAACAACAGCACACAAAAAATCTGAAGTCTAAGACATCCTCCACAACTCAGGAATAGAGTTACATACATTTACAGCCAAGAAATAGGCTGATTTTAAAAAAAATGAGTAAGCAACAGAAAAAGAACTTGACCATAGATAGTTACTATGATGTTAGAAAAGATCCAGATTCAAATTCAAAAGAAGACAATAAAGTGAAAACAGCTACTTGTAAAGCTTCAAAGCAAAGTGATCACAATCCTTCTTCTCCCCTCCCCCAATTCTTGGAAGAGCTTAAACAGGACTTTGAAAATCAAATAATAGAAGTTGAGGAAAAACTGGAAGACAAATAAAAGTAATACAAGAAAATCAAGAAAGTTATGAAAAGTAACTCAACCAATAGGAAAAAGAGATCCAAAAATTTATGGAAGAAAATAACTCTTTAAAAATTAGAATTAGGCAAGAGTCTAATGACTTAAGACATAAAGAAAATAATATAATCAAAAGAATGAAAAAATAGAAGAGAATGTGAAATATCTTATTAGGAAAACAACTGACCTGAGAAACAGATCAAGGAGAGATAATATAAGAATTGTTGGATTATTAGAAACTTGTAATTGAAAAAGAAACTTCTGGACACTACATTTCAAGAAATTATTAAGGAAAAATGCCCTACATTTTAGAACTAGAGTGTAAATGAGAAATTGAAAAATTCCACCAATCATTGCCTGAAAGATATCTTAAAACTAAAAACTTAGAGAAACATAGCTGTATTTCAAAGATTTCAGTTGAAGGAGAAAATATTGGAAGCAACTAAAAAGAAGTAATTTAAGTAATGTGGAGTTATAGTTAAGATAACACAATATTTAGCATTAAAAGACTGAAATAGGGTATAAAACTCTACTTACAGAGAAATAGGTTAAGGATATAAGGACAAGGAAGAGAATCCTAAAAGGGTGTGTGGATTATGGAGGCAGTGATCAGAAGTAAGTGAGACTTTTGGGGAGTTTTAGGGTAAAAAGAAAGAGAAAGATGAACAGCAAGAGAAAATATGTTGGAGGGAAATTCATGCCTAGTAATTTTAATTTTGAATATGAATGTGATGAATTCACACATTAATCAGAAACAGATAAGAGAATGGTTAAGAATCCAGAACCCATAAATCTGTGGCTTACAAGAAACACATTTTAGAATGAGAAACATACATAGAGTAAAAATTAAGAGCTAGAGTAGAATTTCTTATGCCTCAACTGATGAAAAAAAAAGCAACCTTAGCAATCATTATCTTAGAGAAAATTAAAGCTAAAATAAGTTTAATTAGAATAAATAAACAAGGAAACTATATTATGTGAAAAGGTACCATAGATAATGAAGGAAAATCAATACTACACTTATATGCATCAAGTGTTAGAGCATCCAACATTTTAAAGAAAAGGTAAGTTAATTATAGATGAAAATAGATAGCAAAATTATAATAGTGGGGGACTTCAGGCTTCCCTTCTCAGAATTAGATAAAGCTAATGAAAAAATAAATAAGAAGTCAAGGACATGAATGGAATCTTAAATAAGCTAGATATGATGGACATCTGAAGAGAGTTGGATAGGAATAGAAAAGAACATACCTTTTTAAACACCATTACAAAAAATGAACATACATTAGGATATACATACATTATATTTAAATGCAGGAAAGCAGTAATATTAAATGCATCTTTTGCAAATCATAATGTGATAAAATTACATTTAATAAAGGACTATGGAGACATAGATTAAAATTAATTGAAAGCTAAATAATAATCTGAAAGAATGATTGTTCTGAAAGAACAAGTAAGAGAAAAAATAATTTTATTAAAGAGAATGATAATAATGAGACAATAAATAGAAACTTATAAGATGCAGCAAAAGTGGTAATTAGAGAAAAATTTATATCACCAAATGCTTTCATCTTTAAAATTGAGAAAAATCAATGAATTATGTATGCAATTAAAAAAACTATAAAAAGAACAAGTAAAGAACCCCCAATTAAACAGCAAATTAACAATCCAAAAATTAAAGGTAAGATTAATAAAATTGAATGTAAAAATCCATTAAATTAATAAATGAAATATTAATTGATTTTATGAAAAAATCCAATAAAACAGATTAACCATTGGTTAAAAATGTGATTTTCAAAAAGAGAAAAGAAAACCAAATCAAAAATGAAAAGGGTGAATAGATCATTAAGAAATATGAAATTAGTAACCATTTAGAGTTATTTTGCCCAATTACATGCTAATAAAGAACAATTTAAGTGAAATGGAAGAATACTTACGAAACTACAAATTGCCCAGATTTACAAAAAATAAAATAGAATATCTCAGTAAAACTGTTTTACAAAAAAGAAATTGAAAAAGCCATAAATGAACTTTCTAAGAAAAAAAGATGTTCAGGATTATATGGATTTAAAAGTGAATTTTACGAAACATTTAAAGATTAACTAATTCTAATATGAAATACATTATTTGTAACAATAGACAAAAAAGTGCCCTACCAAATTACTTTTATGAAATAAATATGGTGCTGATAACTTAAGCAGGAAGAGCAAAAAAAAAAAAAAAAGAAAACAAATTATAGACCAATTTCACTGATGAATATTTAGCTAGGAGACTACAATAATATATCACAAAGATTATATGCTATGATCTAGTGAGATTTATAAAAATTCAATATAAGGAAAATAGTTAATAATTTATTGATAGTTGATAATAAATTGATAATCAAAATTAAAATAACAAATCATAGGAGTAGATCAACAGATGTAGAAAAAGTTTTTGACAAAATACATTTCTATTAAAAAACCCTGAAATTTTAGGCATAAATGGATTTTTCATTAAAATGATAAGGATCTACCACCATCAGCAAACAATAACTAGAAATATTTTTTCTATTATTATTATTATAATTTTATTTTATTTGCAAAACATATGTATGGGTAATTCTTCAACATTAACCCTTACATAGCTTTCTGTTACAAATTTTTCCCCCCTACTCCCCACCCCTCCCCTAGATGGGAGGATATCCATTACATGTTAATTATGTTAAAATACTTGACAAATCGAATATATGAATACATATTTCCACACTTACATTGTTGTCCAAGAAAAAACATATCTACATGAAAGACATATCAGATAAAGGAAACACAATGTAAGCAAACATCAATCGAGAGTATGAGAATGAATAACCTGAAATATTAGCAATATCAATAAGTGAAGAAAAAAATTGAAGGAATCAGAATGGGCAATGAAATAATACAACTGTCTCTTTTTACAAACAATATGATGGGATACTTGGAAAATCTTGAAGATTCAACTAAAAGCTAATTGAAATGATCAATAATTTTAACAAAGTAGCAGGAAATAAAATAAACTAGCATAAATAATTAGAATTGCTAAATACCATAAAAAAACCCTGCAAAAAGAGATATTAAGAGATATTTCAATAAAAATGATTGTAGATAATATAAAATATCTGGGAATATATTTGCCAAGATAAACCCAGGAAGTATATGAGCATAATTATAAAATGCTTTTTATTCAAATAAAGTCAGATTTAAGTAATTAAAAAAATTAATTATTCATGGATGGGCTGTGCTGATATAATAAAAATGACAATTTGACCTAAACTAGTCTACTTATTTAGTGCCATCCCAATCAAATTACCAAAAATTATTTTATTGAGCTTGAGAAATAACAACAAAATTTATTTGGAAGGACAAAAGATCCAAAATATTAAAGGACTTAATGAAAAAAAATTAAGAGAAGGAAGGGCCAGCTCTTAAGCTGTATTATAATTATCTAAACTACCCTATATTAACTGAGAAATAGAAAGGGGGATCAGTGGAACAAAGTAAATATAATGTACAGCAATAAATAATTGTAGGATTCTTTTATTTGATAAATGTAAAGATTTAAGCTTTTGGGATAAGAATTCATTATTAGGCAAAAATTGTTGGGAAAACTGGAAAACAGTATTGAACTTAGGGATAGAACAATATGTTCACTGTTCACTGAGATAGTCAAAATATATACATGACCATGCAAAAAGAGAAATATCCTAAGTAAATTAGAAGAACATGGTGAACATATACTAATGGAACATACCTACCAAATATATGGGTAGAAGAAGAATTTATGAATAAATAGAGAGCATTGTGATATGTAAAACAGATAATTTTGATATGATGAAAACCAATGTAGGAAAGATTAGAAGGAAAAAAAATTTTGGGAAATATTTATACAAATTTGGAATAAAGGCCAAATATCATATATAGAGAACTTCATCAAATTTAAAAGAATATAAGTCATTCCTCATATGATAAATGGTCAAAAGATATGAACAGACACTTTCTGAATGAAGAAGTCAAAGTGAGTCATATGAAAAAATTCTTTAAATCATTATTGATTATAGAAATGCAAATTAAAACAACTTTTAGGTACTATCTCTTACCTATCAGAGTGGCTAAAATAATAGAAGGAGGAAATGACAAATGTTGGAGAGGATGTGGAAAAATTGGATCACTGATGCACTGTTATGAGAATTATGAACAATCTGGAATTGTTTCCCTAGGGGTATAAAACTATGTTTACCCTTTGACCTAACCACTACCACTATTAGTTCTGAAGGTGATCAGGAAAAAAAGGAAAAGAATTTATATTTTCTAAAATATTTATAGTGGCTCTCTTTGTGGTGACAAAGAATTAGAAACTGTCATCAATTTGGGGATGACAATTAATTATGGAATATGATTGTAATGGAATACTACTGTGCTGTAAAAATGATGAACAGGTTGATTTGAAAAAAAAAAAACCATGGAAAACCTGCATGAAATAATGAAAAGTGAAATGAGTGGAACCAAGGGAATGTTGTCTACAGTAAAAGCAATATTATTTGGAGAATAACTGTGAATGATTAAGCTATCTGAGTAATATAAATATATTTATGCCAACTACAGAGGACTTATAAAGGAAGATGGCTATCCATCTTCAGAGAAAGAATGATAGGGAAGGAAGAGAGAGAACTCAGAAATCAAAACATAAAAACTTAATAACTAAATAAAAATTTTAAAAAGAAAGAGATGAGCTTTTGGAAGCATAGTTAATACTTATCTTCAAATTCACTTTTTATATTTTCTTTTTGCTGTAGAATCTTTCAGAGCATTTAAGTAAATGTTCACTTTCTACCAATAATTTTTGCATTATAGAATAGAATGAAAAAGATTAGACTTTATTATTGTATTGGTAGGATTGAGTCATTAGAAATAACTAACGTCATTTTTGTACTAAAGGAAAAAAAACTATCATTTAATTTTAATGAAAAATCAGATTTAAAACAAAATAAATTTCTATGGCTGTGATATAATCTTAAAGGAAGAGGTAGAACAAAACAAGTGTTTAGTGAGTTTTCCTAGTTGAGGAATTGACTTGAATGGAAACTGCCAGTAGCAGAAAGCAATGGAACAGAACATTATTAGTGAGATGAATGTGATGGAAGGAATATGAATAGACTTTGCTGACATTTCTTTTGAAAAGACAACAATGGGTCCAAAAAGTGAAGCAAAGGGCCAGTCTCCTCTTAAGAGATGGTGCCTTCTCCCAAGGGACCTCACTGATTATCCAACAAGATCCTGAACTTTGGGACAAACCCACTTCAGTAGGACTATATTAACTTGAAAAATTTTTGGCTAAATAGGGTCCTCTACTTGGTTGTCATTTAAAATTTTAGGGTTGGGAGCTAGAATTTATTAAGTATTTGCTATGTGTGAAAACAGAATGTTGGATTTGGAGTCAGGAAGATTCATCTTCTCGAATTCAAAACTGGATCCAGACACTTACTACCTGTGTGTCTCTGAACAAGTCACTTCATCCTGTTTGCCCCAGTTTCTTCATCTGTAAAATGTTCTGCAGAAGGAAATGGCAAATCACTCCAGTATATTTGCCAAGAAAATCTCAAAAGGAATCACAAAGAGCCAGTGATGCTGAAGATGACTGAAACAACTATGTGGTAGGCATGGTATTAAGCGCTTTACAACTATGAGCTTATTTAATCCATACAACTTTGTGAAGTAAGTGCTTTCATTATCCCCATTTTACAGATGGGAAAACCAGAGCAGACAGGTTAAGTGACTTGTCTGCCTAGGTTCACATATCTAGTAAGTGTCTGAGGTCAAATTTGAATTCAGGTCTTCCTGACTCAAGACAGTACTCTTATCTACTTTGCCTCTATTTTGGTGGCTTGTAACCAGTATAGATGTAGGAGTGGAAAGACTGCCAAATGCTTGTAAGTAAACAGGTTTAGTGATAAGTGATAGATTTTTAAAAGTAATTTATTTTGGTAGATGGAGAGGACTGGACATATGTGTGTGTGTGTGTGTGTGTGTGTGTGTGTTTATTTAGAAGTTTTTATTTGTCTTACTAATAGTGAATGTTGTAGGAAATATGAATATGGACCAGCCTCCGGCTCTCTCCATTTCTTTCTTCTTGTCTTATAGGTTCTTATCTTCTGGCTGCTGACTTCCTTTTTGCCTCAATTTTCTACCATGATTCTGTAGAATAATCTTAATATAAGTGAAACCTACGACCCTCTAGATCAGTGTCAGCTTTTTGTACTAACAAATTTGTCTCACTTTTTACCAACTTAGGTGGATTTCTTCTTGTTGGTTTATAATTAAATTTGTCTCCAAGACTGATGTTAATAATAAATATTTTATCATCCTCATCCTATTTCACAAAATTTAAAAGAAGTAGGTTTCCCCTTTTGTTCCACTGCCAAAATTCCATCACCAGCAAGCATCGACATTAAAAAAAGAATATGAGAAATATGTTTTATATTCATATATTTTCTTTTTTTGACTCTCAAAAAGGAATCCCTAAAAATTTGTATGGAGCAGATGTCACTTGGGTGTATGGAGGAGCACTTAGGATCCATAGGTGGTAAATATCTTTGAGGATTTAACAATTTTGGACTGTAAGATTAATGATACTCTTTCAATATTATTTCCAGCATAAACTCTAAGTTTATGTAAGTTGGTAATAGTAAGTGGGTAGAATGTTCAATTTAGTAAATTCTTTTCCAAAAATATCACATCTTCACTAAATAACTCCATCTAGGACATTTATGCGCTAACTTTCATGGGCTTCTCATTCTCCCAAGGCGGATTTCTTTACTTATAAATGAAGTACAATAATTAGTTAATTTTAAAGCTAAGAAAAAATATAACATTTAAAGTCCACATAGCTCCCTTCTCTTTGGCTTTAGAGAGTTTGTTTTTGACAAATAGCTTTGAGTTTAGTCACAATTATGCTAAGCTCTTAGAAAAAGTCTCGACATTTAGATGGAGGTTGATATCTCTGCCTAACTTTACATTTATATGTATTTTTTATTAACTCCTCACTTTTAGGGGGTGTTGAAATTTACTGGAAATGTTTGGGTAGTAGATAGTAGATTACATTATAGTATCTGTGAACAGACAGGCACCAGGAAAGGAAACTGGAGAAAAAGCTGCCTCTTTCTTGGGACTTTTCCCAGAGTCTTCTACTCTGAGATGCTTTTATGTTTTATGTGTACAATCCTCTTTATTATCTTTCCTTTCTGGTACAGCTCATTCCTACTTTTGTTTTTTAAAAGTGTGCTGGAAAGCTACACACTTGAATTTCTGGAATTCTTCCTCATTCTACCTCACTCATTGCTTATAGGATCCAGAGAAGGACTCAGCAGATCTATTGAAATCTCCTGTCCAACTGGATTAGACCTCTTGTCAGATATCATTTCACTTCATCTAATGGTTTTCAAAGACTTTGTGGACTTACTTAGTTCAAGGTTTTTGGACTTACTGATTTACCGAGACATATTCTCACCTAAATGGGGTAAGGAGGTTCTAACTCAACCCCTAAGTATGGATTGTTGGATAAATATCAACAAAATAAGTTTGTTGCTGCCATTTTGAAATTAATTCTGTTGAAGAAAATGGGATCCCACTAAATGTCTGTTGAATTGAGCAGACCTTGCCTTGCAATTTAGGTTCAAATATGGTAGAAAGAATAGTAGTTCAGAAGTCTGAGTATTGCATGGCTTCAAATCCTCCCTCTGAAACTTATGACCTGTATGTCTTTGAACAAATCATTTAACTTTCCTGGATGGATCTCAGTTTCCTCATCTGTGAAATGAAAGGGCTGGACTAGAGAACCGCTGACAGTCTTTCCAACTTTAGAACTAATAATTCTTTGAACCTGTGATAATTCCTATTCATGATGATTCATGAAATGACATGCTTGTCAAGATGCCAGTGATTCTTATGAATCAAAATGATCTTGGGACTTAATTGGATCTTATATGTCTGATTATGAATTAGTTTTCAAAAGGTTATTAGTGTGAAAAAAGAAAACTCAAAAGAAAGGCTTCTAATCAGCCTCCAATAGGTATTGATACCACCAGGTTGATGGTAAAGGGCATGAAGGTGGACAAAATCTTTGGAAGCAATGCAGTCTCATGGCAAGAGTCTCAGTTTTGGAATATGTCCTAATGCCAGTTCAAATAATAATTAGATGAATGACATTAGGGAAGGCACTTGTCTCCATTGTCTGTTTCCTTCTTAATAAGACAATGAAAACTAAGAGTTGTTCTATGTGCTTTATGGGGCTGTTACATAATTACATTTAATAATATAATAATAACATAAAAATAAAATAAGACTATGGATGAGAAAGGTTTTTTTGAGGGGAGAGGAGAGAAAAATTATAATACGCATTAAATGAAGTCATCTAAAAGAATAGGTAAAAAGTTGGACTTGGTGAATATAAGTGGAGAAAATGTCTAATAGCGATCACTTGGATCTAATATTTTTTTTACATGTGACATGAAGTTGATATAGAAGAGGAATTGCTCAATTACTCAGTCTTTTTCTCTTTTTAGAAAAGTGAAAGTGTCAGCCGGCTGTAGACAATTGGGATAAAGATGAATTATTATGATATTTTCAGAGAATTTCCCTATAAAAGGTCTTTTTAATAGAAAACTTAATTGCTGATGATGGCAGTCAG
This sequence comes from Myrmecobius fasciatus, assembly GCA_023553655.1. Lineage (NCBI taxonomy): Eukaryota > Metazoa > Chordata > Mammalia > Dasyuromorphia > Myrmecobiidae > Myrmecobius > Myrmecobius fasciatus. The sequence goes on from JAJPUD010005423.1 coordinate 82,946, forward strand.
CAAAAGGGAATAGGCCAACTTTGAAGAAAGATTTTTTAAAATCACTTTTTTTTCTTTTGCTTAACATTTAACCAAAAGTTTGACTAATCCTTCCCATACTTAACCAGAACATAATGATACATCTGTTGAAAAGGAATGTTGACTATATTATATATCAATAATAATAGCTTATATTTATTTATCCTGCTAGTAAGAGTCAAGCAAATTTGGGACACATGAAGCTGCTTTGCTTCTGAAAAATGAATATTTTATAATATAAACTTTTCATTCTCTTGCTCTCCATAGAGGAAGAGTGCTGAACTTTGAATAAGAAGGGCTGGGTTCAAATGCCGTTAAATACTCAATTTTTGTATGATTGATTTAACCTTTCTGAGCCTCAGTTTTTTAATCTATAAAATGGGAATAATGGCATCTGTACTCAATAGAATTGCCTATACATCAGTCATGCCATCCAGAAACTTTGACTGATGAACTAAAAAGAGAATTTAGTTTTCCATGGAATTTTTAGGTGATTGTCATTAATTTCTCTTCCAGAAACTGAGTTGAGGATAAAAGCTCAGCTGCTTCTTCCTATCTCCTTATCTGGCATAGCTATTTTAAAAGATGCATATATTTGTAGAGAATTTTTGAACTAAGCATTTCAATCCCATTCCCACCATTATCCCAGTACTGTTCTTTTGAATAGCTCAGAAATATTGTCTTAAATAGGTACAGGTGATGGGGTTCCTATTGTCTCACCCTAATGTTACTCTATGACATTCCAAGAGAAAGAGAGAATAAGATTCAGAAATAAGAAGCTCCTTATATTCATTTGTTAAGTCAGCCTATTAACCATAGAAGAGTGAAGAATTGAATGTCTGTGAGTAAACAGCATATTTTTTTCCTCAAGGAGAATATGTTTGACTGGTTTAGTAGCATAACTTATTGAATAGCATATGAAATGAGATATGGATCTGGAGAGTAGATTACTAGATTATCAACTTTCTGAAGGCAAGAATTCTGTCTTCTTTATTTTTCTATACTCTATAATCTAGCATGGTATGCAGCATGGAGTAGGTGCTTCTTAATAAACCATTGTTATATGCAGGAATGGATGGATGAATATTGTTTTAAATGCACAGTTACATAAAGATGAGAAAGAACTTTGAACTTGGAGTCAGAAGTTCTGGGTTTGATCCTAGACTTAAATTCTAGTTGTGTGAATTTGGGGAAACTACTTACCCTCTCTGGACCTCAGTTTTCTCATCTGTAAGATTGGAATTTATAAAACTGGTACTATATCTCCTACACAGAGCTTTGTAAAGTGCTTTGTAAAAGTTAAAACATGATATGAACATCTGCTATTATTTTTTTTACCAGAAATAGGTAGATTATATTCTATTAGTTTGCTTGTTTTTATATGTGTGGGGCAAATACTTTAACATGTTCAACTTGGGGGTGTCAATACTTAATTAGCATTTAGATGATGTTTTATTTATGCTTGCAAAGTACTTTACATGCATTATCTCATTTGAGCCTCAAAACGACCTTGTGAGGTGTAAGGTACTAAAGATATTGTTATCTCCATTTTACAGATGAGAAAACTGAGGTTTAGAGAGGTTAAATGATTATCAATTCAAAGAACTGAAATATAAGAAAATATGCTTAAGATGAAAACTATTTTGGACGTAATTCAATCTTTCTTTAGAAAATCTTTTAGGATCATTTTATCATAACAAACATAAATTACCATCATTCTGTGGTTTTGAAGAAGTTACAGCCCCCAAATCCTCTTGATACAGGATTGGGTTAAGTTAGTCTACACAGCAGCTGAAAAAGATCTATATATTTGTTTACAAGGAGTAGAGCAGCATGTTATAAACTTGGAAAAATGGATTAGAGATAGGAATATTTAAAGAAAAGGTAAAATTTTTAAATTAAAAATAAAGGTACATTTTTCATATTTGTGATAATATATAACAAACTCATCAAATAAGGTAATCAATTTATCTTAGTCTATATCACTTCTTTTCAGTATTTCGTCAAGGTGATATTGGAACAAATTGGTATGCAGTTCTGGCGGGATCCTTAGATGTTAAAGTATCTGAAACTAGCAGTCACCAGGTAAGGTTTCACTTTATTTATTTTAAAGTCAAGCCTTTTTTTTTAATAGCCTGATATATAATTTTACATGAAAGAATATTATTAAAAACAACATAGATCTCATGTTTTCATGCATTTAAAAGTTTTTCACTGGAAAAATCAATTTTATCCTTTTCTCCTTCTTAGCACTTCTATGATATCCTCTCATGATTCTTTCTCCGCCATAATACTTTAATTCCTATTGTGCTGTATACTCCAAGAAGTAAAACTTTATCACCTTTGAAGTACTGGGAGTCATCAGAATAGCTTTTGAGAACCTAAAAGAGAGGGGAGCCATAAAAAAGAGGGAACTCCAGCTGAAAGGGAAGGCTGGAGTATGAGGAAGGTGCCAAACTTGCAAAGTGTGGAATTATGGTGATGTTTAGTCCTGGCTTTTGCTATTGTTTGGATTAGTAAGGCTGTTCAATTTATGGCTGTACTATTAAATTCAGAAACAGAAGAGCGCCAGCAGAGGGAGCTATTTTACCATTCAACACTTTCACCTATACCTTGGATGAAAGCAAAAAGATAAATGCTTTATTTGCAGAGGATCTCAAAGTTGGAGATCCTTTGGACAATACCGCCAGGATCCAAACTGGTCTTGATGAGCTAGAACAACAGGTTGGATAAAACAAGATCAGACTTATTGGAGATGAACATTAATTATGTATTTGGATTCAAGAATAATCTTATAAATTACAAGACAGATAAATCATGGCCAGATAGTTCAGATAGAAAAGATTTTAGTAATTTTAATGAAATGCAAATTCAGCCATTTTATGTGTCAACCAAAAAAGTCAATGCAATCTTGGGCTTTATTAAGAGATAATAGGATGCAGAATATAAGACATAACAGTTTCATTGTATCCCGCTATTATAGTTTGACCACCACAACAGTATTGTGTTCAGTTCTGGATACCATATTTTAGAAAACAGACAAGTTGAAGAGCCTCCAGAAAGAGAACCAGGATGCTGAGTGATCAACCGTGTCAAGCAACTTAAGGCATTTGATCTGGAGAAGTCTTTGGGGTGAAGAGTAGGGAGCAGAGATTTACAGTGGTCTTCAAATATAGTAAAGGCAGTCATATGGAGGAGGGATTTGGCTTGTGTCATTTGGATCTAGACACAATCAGGTGGCTCAGTGGATAGAGCATTGGGCATGGAGTCAGGAAAGCCTGAGTTCAAATCTGGCCTCGGATATATACTAGCTGTGTGATCCTGGGCAAGTCATTTAATCTGTTTGCCTTAATCTACTGGAGAAGGAAATGACCAGTCCCTCCAGTATCTTTGTCAAGACAACTACACGGACAGCAATGGAGAGCTATAGTCCACATGGTCACAAAGAGTTGGACATGGCTGAACAACAACAATTTGGGTCTACAAGGCAAAACTAGCACCAGTGATTGAAAGCTTCAGAAAGTTTAACATAAATCATTTCCTTACCAATTAGAACTACCTCAAACTGGAGTGTTAAGTATTGGGTTCCCCATCACAAGACATATTTTTATTTATTTATTTTTTTTAGATTGAAAGCCATAATTCCTATTTTCTTTCTTTCTTTTTTTTCTTTTTTTAAATTTTATTTGCAAAACATATGTATGGGTAATTCCTAATCATTAACCCTTACAAAGCTTTCTGTTACAAATTTTCCCCCCTACTCCCCACCCCTCCACTAGATGGCAGGAAATCCACTATATATTAATTATGATAAAATACTTGACAAATCGAATATATATATATATATATATATATATATATACATATTTCCACACTTATCATTGTTGTGCAAGAAAAAAACATATCTACATGAAAGACATATCAGATAAAGGAAACACAATGTAAGCAAACATCAATCGAGAGTATGAAAATGTTATCTTGTGGTCCACATTTCACATCCCTCTCTCTGGGTGTATATGGCTTTCTTTAGTGAACAATTGGAACTGGTTTGAAACATTTCATTGTTGAAGAGAGCCATGTCCATCAGAATTGATTGTCATATAGTCTTGTTGTTGCCGTGTATAATGATCTCCTGGTTCTGCTCATTTCACTCAGCATCAGTCCATGCAAGTCTCTCCAGGCCTCTCTGAAATCGTCCTGCTGGTCATTTCTTACAGAACAATAATATTCCATAACATTCATATTCCATAATTTATTCAGCCACTCTCCAATTGATGGGCATCCATTCAGGTTCCAGTTTCTAGCCACCACAAAAAGGGCTGCCACAAACATTCTTGCACATGTGGGGCCCTTTCCTTCCTTTATGATTTCTTTGGGATATAAGCCCAATAGAAATGCTGCTGGGTCAAAGGGTATGCACAGTTTACAAGACATATTTTAAAGAAAAATATGCATTACTGACATTTGTTGGCAATATTGTAGATGGAGTTTCTTGTTCTTTCTGATCAGAAATCCTATGATTCCGTAGGAGGTAGGCTTCTAGCCTGCTGGTTTACTGCAGCATACCTGAGCATGTTGATGAGATTTCATTTCAACATTTCAAGATAAGTTGAGAAACAGTGGCCAAAGCTATTAGGCTGAATTCTTGGCACAGCCCTGACTCTTTACATCTTCCAAGGCTGAATTCTGGCTCAAATGCAAAGCCAAATGCTCTCTCTGGCTTCTTTGGCTTCCTCAAATTCCAAATTTTTGGCAGTACTCAATGACTGTCAATGAGGATCCCTACCCTTTCCCTCACCCACCATCTCATTCTCTCTAGGCCTAGTAGAAAGAGTCTGGATATGAGAGGATTATTAAGTGGAATGAAGAAAGACAAAAAGGCACGGTAGAAGAAAGATGTCTTCTTTTTTTGGAAAAAAGTCTCTGAAAATGTGCCTTTCCTACTCTTAACAGCTAGTCCATTCTTGAGTTTTGACTATTTTTACTGCTTTTTTTAAGGAAGTTATTTTCCTTAATGCATTCCTGGAAAGTATTTAGGGAATCCTATTTCTAGTATAGACAGTCCTTAATTTAAGAAGGTACTGTATTTTTAAAAGCTCATTTAGAATAAATTGGCAATTTAAAACTCATAATACAATTCTTCTAAGAACCAATATTGTCTATGGTTGTTTGTTTTATAGGATAATCCACAAAACTCATGTGATCTGTAAATCTATCAGAAATATGATAATACTGAAAATTTATTGTATTAGAACTTATTACTATATGGGATAGTGTTTCTATTTCTTGGAAAATGTATTCAGAATGCCAATATGAGTAACCAAGAAAATAGTTAGCTGGATAGAGGGAAACGGACTCCCATAATTTCTAACTACTTCTGTGACCCAGACAGTATCTCTGGGAGTTTGGGGGGGTGGGCATGGCAAAAGAGTAGGAGTAGATATGGGGAGATAAAAGATTTGGGGGAGCCCAGGTCAAATGACTTTTGAGAGCCAATTGTTAAATTGTATGTTTACATTTTAGAAATTGTCAAATGCTACATAGTAAGGCTTGATTTATAGAGCTGATTGTTAAACATTTATCAGCATGCCAGTAGGCAAGGAGTATAGGCTCATGGAATTTAAATCTGGAAGTATTTTGGACCTCTTTTGCAGAAGATGGAAGCAAGACATAAGGTAGTTAAATGCCTTGATAGGAACTGAGGGAAGTAAGAGAAGGGGCTTGGGAGTGACAAAGTCTCAAGGATAAGACTTTCTGATACTTTAGGTTTTCCTTCTAGTATAAATGACTGGAGATCTTTGTCCCTAGAAAAATCCTAGCCATCCTTCTCCATCCTTTCAACCTTTTCCTTCCTCCCCCTAGTCCAAGGGATTGACTAGTCTGCTTCCTTTACACTTCTACTATCTATTGTTTCCATTTTGGACTTGTCTCCTTCAAGGAACACTGTAGAACATAGTTTATTTATAGTGTATCCCTTACCTTCCTGTCCCTGCAAAAACACCCCGTTTGCAATGCTTATAAGTGTTTTTACTACCAATAACTGGAAATGGGAGTGAATGATTTCCTTCTAAGCCTTTCCCATCTTTTTTCTTTTTTTACTTAGACTTTGTAGAGAGAGACAAAGTTACATGCAGTTGCCAATAGAAGATTTTTGGATATACAAAGTACAGAAGGAGGATTTATTGAATTTCAGAATAAAATATGAAACTAAATACAGACTTCATGGGAATTGGGCCCAGCTAAGAAGTCTGGTGGGGATGGGGCTTTGGAAAAAGTGGACAGTAAGGAGATAGGATGGAAGCTGGGGAAATGTCATGAGGACAGTTCTGGGTGAGGGATGGGGTAGCAGTGAGGTTAGAGGGCTTTAAGAAAGTGGTCTGATATTATTCAATTTATTTAAGTCTCTCCCAAGCCCTCTATGTTTCATAAATCTCTCCTCTGCATGCAGGCCATTACCTTCTGCAACATGGTCTTTTGGGTCATTCTACCAATCTTGTCATCCCTGCTTTCCATCACCTTCACACCTTGTTTTTAGGAAGCAGGAGATTTCAGTCTGGGACGTTCTTTAGAGATCATCCAGTGCAGCTCCCTCATTTTTCAGATAAGAAAACTAAGGCTTCAAGAGATGGAAGTGACTTGAAGAAAGCCACACAGTAAACAGCCCAGCTGGTTCCAATCTACATAAGCTTTCCTGATTGATGAAGAAATAAAATCAGTAGGTCTGCCAGCATCAGGCCCTAGAGCTCCTTTTGGAGCTCCCCAGAAGCTGAGGCATCAGTGTCTGAAGTAAGATTTCAGAAATGCCTGACTCAGCTTTTCCTCTCTCCTAGGCACAAAGTATGCTTTCAGCTTTTCATGTTTATATCCCTGCAATAGACCTCATAGGATTGTCCATATTCTCTATACTTCCCCAATTCTTTGATTTGCCTTAACTTTACCACTTTTCTTACCCTCTATGAAATAATTTCCTTATCTTACTCGAGGGCAGGAAATCTAAATTTCTCTTATCATGGATCCTTTTGGAAGGCTGATGAAGCTCAGAAAAATATTTTAGATGTATAAAATAAAAAATCCAAAATTATGAAGGAAATCAAGAATGTTCAAATAGTTGTTTAAATATTAAAAAAATTCATGAACCCTAAATTAGGAAATCAAGACTTTGGTAACCTCATTTTAGAATTACTTCATTTAATTTTTATATGGATAAATTTCAAACTGAGACTTTATTTCTCTATTTCCCTCAGGATGCTTTTCCCAGGTAGCACACATCATCCTCAGGACAGATGCAGAAGGATGCTTGCTATATTCCCACTAGGACACATTTTTCCTTGTAACACTTTAGTAGACTTTTTACTCCTCCCTTACTTATATATAACAAAAAATGCAATGTCAGTTCTTTATTAAATTTCTTTTAAATTTTAATTAAATTTTTTCCTTCATTAAATTTCAGTGAGAATACAACTAGCATGTCAAAATTTTTAGTAAAAATACATTAATATGATTTATATATATGCATATATATTCACAATGCATATGCCTTTTTGCCTGCCTCCTTCTTTCTGCACTGTTTTAAGGAATCAAATTCTATAAGTAAGCATTAGACTTATGAGGTTGCAGATATCACAGTAGATGACAGGACCACCCAAATTTTTATAGAAAATTGTTGTCTCTTTTCTCACATATTTGAAAACACTCTCCAGAAATAGTTATGTGATTTCAGAAAAGTACCTATGTAAAAGGGAAGATATGGGCTGACTATCATAGCCAAGTAGAATGTTAAAGAAGGATATGGCTTTGGTTATAATTGCTCTCCTCTTCGGAAATATTGGCAAATCTTATGGGAATGGAAAGAATGGCAATGGGAGGGGAGGGGAGGTGTCATGGCAACAATAAATGGCTTAGATATATACCAATAAGGCCTTGAAATCAGTGTTATAAAAAAGATAGCTGGAAGCCAAGGGGTGCAAAGGGCTGAAAGCCGAACCAAAATAGAATCGAAATAATAGAGTTTAATCCTAAAAAAAGAAAAATTATAAGGTGATCCATTAAAGTATTTACAGTTTTGGTTCTTAAATGTCTATTTGGAGTACTAATAATCTCATGTGATAAATAATAACCTGACAAATATAAAACAAAGGCAGCCATATGAGTCTGGTAGAAAGAGAGCAAGATATGGAATCAAAAGACCTGTGTTCAAGTGTCAGATATACCACTTATGTTTGATTTTGGACAAGCTAATTCAACTCTCTGGGCTTCAATTTCCTTATCCTCAACATGAAGAACTAAAATTTAGTTTTATCAAAAGCCCGATTTCAATTTGAAACTTTATGGAATCTATAGCTGTGACTGCAAAGCTGCTATTTTACCACAGGGGGGTGGTACTAGAATGTCAAAAAACAGAAAATTTATTACAGACACTTGGAATTCTAACTGAATATTTTAGAAAATTGCTTAGCTATGATAAACACAAAATCTAAACCAGATAAATTTTGGTGAAATTTAGGAAACTAATTTGTTTACCAGTTTTAGCTTCTCAGTAATCCATGTGGTCATCATCTCTTTTATACAAAGACTATATTTCTAAACGTCTTACCAGTAATGCATGTGTGGATACTAGGCTATTTCTTCCATAGTGCAGATACACACCTCTCTTCCTCCTTTGTTCTCTGTTTATCTTCCTTTCTCCCTGTCCACTTCTACCCCTCTATCCTCCCCCTTTTTATCTCTCCCTTTCCTCTCCTTTCTCTCCTTTTCTCCCTCTCTTTCTTCCTCTACTTCTTCTTCTCCTTCCTCCTCTCCTTCTATTTTAAGTAAAAGAACTCAACTAGGATGCTTAATTTGTGGTAGGATAATCAATATAGTTTATAGTTGTAATTGTATTTCCTTTTACTTAAACTTTGAGAGAAGTCAATGAATTTGATGGTTGGTTTTTCTCCCCATATACTTCTTGCTGTCTCATCTCCAGAAAATTTTGGGGGAATGGAAAATTCCCCAAATATATATATATATATATATATGTATACACACACACACACACATATATGTAACACATATATAATGTACATCGTGAAAATGTGAGAATACACAGCTTTCTCAGAAAATTTCTACAATAGATTCATTTTTTCATATTCCTGTAGATGATGAAGAGAAGTAATAGATACAAGATTGTGCTGCTTTTATTGGAGTATTTATTATTAACTCACTAACCTTCAATTTGACTTGGAGAACAAAACTTAGCCTCAAAGACTCTGTTCCCTCACAGAATCCCCTAGACATAAGCTAAGTTCCTTTAAGATTTCTTGATGGACATCATTCTGGATCACGTTCTTTGGGGATTTCCTTATCTGTACCATCTAGTGATGCATTAAATAGGGAACATTGCCACCAATGGCATACGGGGTATCCTGCACACAATTCAAAGGAAGAAAAAGTTCCCTGTAAATGGTAAGTTTCTCCTGATGCTCCATTTGTGGATGATATCCTCTCAGTTACATTGAATCCTACTGAATCCACTTGGCCTTTTCAAAGAGATCCATGGCCACTCAGAAGAAGATTGGTGTTAACAAATAAATAAAGCAAGTAGGTAAACACTAAAGAGATAAAGAACATGAATTGCCTATATTGCATAAATGTCAAGACAGGGAGTGTAGGGGCTGGAAGAAGTCAGGAAGACCTGAATTCAAATGCTGCTTCAAACTAAAATGCTGCCTGGACAAATCATTTAACTTTTCCCAGTCTCAGTTTCCTCACCTGTAAAATGGAGGAATAATGAATGCCTCATAGGGTTGTTGCAAGGATCAAATGAAATAACATATACAATGCTTGGAAAACTTAAAGCACCATGTAAATGCTTGCTATTATTGTTGCTATTGTTATGATAATGATGATGGTATACAGTTGGATAATAAATTGCATTTGTTGTCAATTTGATGCCCATTAAGTTACTCCATGAGTACATACATCTTGTATAGGAATTATATATGGATGGTTATTTCAACTTAGAATTCATTAGGAAGAGAGTGGACTAGGATGTGTTTGGGAAATGCACAGTGCTTTTGGTGATTCTAAGATGTCCCTAGCATCAAGGCCTATCTTTATAAACAATAGGATGTAACTTCCTAGAGGGCAAATACTATTTAATTTGGATCTTTGTATCTTTTTAACACATAGTGACTTGCATATACAGTAGATAATGAAAAGTCGTTTGATGAATGCATGTACATAATTTCCTTGTAATGCTATATGATCTTAATCATGGAATACTTCAAATTCAGAAGAATCATCATTTCTTTTGTCTCCCCAAAAAAGCAATGCATAGCAGTAGGTAAAAGTAGGTTAAAACATGTTATCAATGACAGATGTGCCATAAGTTACATATGTGCCTTAGAAAAGAAATAGGAAAGAGAGAGTGAGAACAAACAAACACAGTATTAGGGTTGCATTCATTTTCTTCAAGTACACATAGACAATATAAAGGGCATTCAAGGTTCAGGGTAGCTATTTTGTGAAGGATTTGCAGGATGACTTAGACAAAAATTAGGCAGCAACATGATAAGGCCTGGATGGGCTGAAATCTTCGCTGGTGGAGTGAATGTCCATACATATAAGATTCAATAAAGTATTGAAATGTTTTATAAAATACAGCAGGTTATATTTGTTGTTTCTGTTGTCATGGAATCCAGTAATGAAAAAGTGTTAAGATCCAGCCATGGTGCCTTAGAAGTATAGAGTGTCAGCCTAAATCAAAGTGTCTCAGATTATCCTATCAAACCTTTTCCTACTTAATAACTTGCATAGCTTTGCAAGCAGATTCCAGGAACATGGTTTGAAAAAAGCAGAAGGTCCTTTATTGTTTGTTGAAAGCCTTTGACTTGAATGTGTCCTACCTAACTTTGATAGTAAATAGTTTTTCCTCTTGACAGTAAATGCAATCAAGTTTATTTGACAAGTTCTGAGATCAGGTTGCATTAAGTTTTATTATTTTAAAAGACTCAGGAGCACTCAATAAATTTGAATGATACATTTAAACTAGTGCAGGGAAGCCAGAATCTACCAAACTGAATAGAAAATGTTGTCCAGAGGACCAAAATGTAAAGAATAAAATGAGTTCTTCTCATATCAAATAATTAAAGGATTGATAAATTATTTGAAATTATTCTAACATGCATACAAAGTCATGAATTTCCAATGGTAGAAGGTTATCTTTATTTAAGCCATTTGTTTTAAGGTAAGTTAACTTTATGAATAAAAATATTTGATATTCATTAAATGATAGCTTGTTGACTGGAAGTCATAGAAGAATATATTTTTAAAAAATTTCCCTACCAAGTTATATGTAAATTCTCAAAGCCCCCTTTCATTATTATTGAATTTATTATTATTATTAATGAAGTTTTATTTCACCTTGATAATATCTCAGCGGTTTTGAAAAGTTGAAATTTCAAATGACAGTTATGTATGTGTTTGTAATGCAATATTAGAAATACAGTTCTTTGCTTAGATGTAATCTTTTAAAATAATGACATATTACCATTGCCCACCCAGCACCACTCCATTTTAAAACAGAAGCTGATTTTGTATACTATTTCAAAGACTCCTTTCATGCAGATGTTCTCTATCTTTGCTAGTCACAGTCCTTCCATCTACAAATGTTAAGTCTTTCTGGAATCAGCCTCCTGGTGTGAGCCTCTTGGAATTTAGCCAGGCTGATGCTTTGGCCTGGGAGGTGAAGTCATTTTGGCCAGGTGAGAGCTGCCACTTATAAGGGTAAAGCAAAACTTGGAGAACTCAGGGCTGCTTCCAAGGTGGCAGTTAGGTGTCAGGGTTGGTCTTTAGTGGAAATAACAATGAACTAAAACAAATAAATCACTCTGGGTAGGAGAGAGTCGTCCAGGAAATCTAGTTTTATTGTGATAGCAGGACAGATAAATTAAAGAGTCATGGTTTGAAATCCAGCAAGGTCCAAAAAGAATTCTTTGTTTCATATCAGGCTTCACTAACAAGGACTTCTCTGACTAGTAAGTCTAGAGGCTTTGGGTGTTCTGTAGACATCTGACTATTAGAATGGGATATTAAAAACCTAAAATGGTAGGAGCTATTTGAAATGGGCCACAAAATAGAAATTATTATAAAATATATCAGAAATTATGATAATTATAATGTAACATTATACATATATCCTCATATGTATATACATATATATGTACACAGGTATCTGCACATACATATACATTTGCATGTATATATATATATATATATATGTACATGTTACCACTTGCAAGTCTATAAACCCAATCTAATCCCTCCCAAAGAGTACTGGATTTGGAATAAGAGAATGTGAACCCAATCCTGGCTCAGCTACTTAATACTTTTGATATATTAGGCCATTCATGCATCCTTTCTGTACCTTAGTTTCCTTGTCTTCTAAAGAAAAGTTATTCAGGTAGGTGATTTCTAAGGGGCTTTTTGCCCTTAAGCCTGGTTTTTAGAACTGTTCATTGTTCCACCCATTCTAGAAAGTAATTTGAAATTGTGCTTTGTGATTAAAGGTGACTAAAATGACTATATGCTTAGATGCAGAGATTCAACTATTAAAGTATATATCCCACTAATAAAAAAGAAAGGTCCTATATACAACAAAAAAAGTTATTGCAGCACTTTTTAGTAGCAAAGAATTGGATAAAGATATATGCCCACTGATTGGAGTACATAAGCATAATAGAATGTTACTGTGATATAAAAAACAATAAATATGAAGAATACAAAAAAGCATGAAGAGATAGGAGCCAATGCACATGTGTTAGAGTTCTTAACAAAGGAGTTACAAATTCAAATAGGAAAGATCACTAAAGTCCATAAATTATCTAGATGTAAATATGTGATTGGACTTGGAATAAAAGAAAGAGATACAGGAATGTTTGAAACTAGAGAGAATTTTGTAAATTCTTACAAATTTGTTTCAAAATAAAAATATTAAGATCATATCTTTATAATAAGCAAAACTACTCTAAATAACATAGACATTAATTAGGTAATATTGATATCATTCATAATTTTATAGTGTCAGAAGGTAGAACAACCCGTATCATATAGACCAACTATTGTATAATAAGCCTTTACTGCATACAATTGTTTTGATGGATATGTAGTATATTTAAAACTATCATAATAAACTTTCTCTCTGTGTGTGTTTGCACAGACATACATACTATGCTTAAAGTTCTTTTGGATGTACTTGCGTAATCAAACAAGTAACTATCTACTATTTGCACATAGCTCATCCTGCCCACTTTTCCTACTCTTTCATGTACCCCATTCCACACACTTTTATTGTAAACACTAAAAAAGTCCATGCATATCCCTGCTGATTGGTAAGAGTCCACTACATTTCAGCAGGACCAGTCGCTCAAATAGGTTTTCTTCCTGCCATGGATATTCTCGTCTTACTTTCACCCCTTTTTCCACTTTCTGTTCTGCTCCACAATGTTCTAAGCATTGAAATCAATTCAGGGCTTCTGGAAAGGCTGTACAATTTGATTGCCATCTTCTGTGACTTTATCCTTTCCTTGCCACCACTTGACTATGCATTGCATCTTCCTTTTAGAATATGAGCTCTTTGAGTCTGAGACTCTTTTTTGAACTCTTAACACTGTATCTGATAATTCATATATTCTGCTTCATTCATTTACTCATCTACTTGTGTATCTTTTTATCTATCTATAGTGATATATATTTCAAATTATAGCCATCTATTTATACATACTTTGACCAACATTTTCCATACCAAATTACATGTACTTATCTGTGCACTTAACTATATGGCAATACAAATGTCTATGTAATCTGTTTCCTTTCTTTTCTCCCTTCATTCCTTCCTCTTTCCCTTCCTGCCTCCTTCTTTTCTATCACTCTTTGTCTCTTTCTTTGTCTTGTCTCTGTTTCTCTATCTGTCTGTCTGTCTGTCTGTCTTTCTCTCTCTGCCTCTCTTTCTCTTCCCCCCCTTTTCTCCGGAGATAAAAATATTTATCCTAAATACTCCCCAAAAGAAATTGGGTAAATGAGTTAGAAAGTATATGTTTTCAGGATGAGAGAAAGAATGAATGGTGGTCAATAGATGGGAAAAAATAAGGGCTAAATATGATACAGAAAGTTGGGAGCAGGGATATGTTCAAGTCAGCTCAAACTTATTCATGCCAGTTGATTGTTAAATTTTCAGTGTGAACATTTACACCTTGGAAATTGGAAAATGTCACAGATCGGAGCTTGATTTATTAGTCTGTTGATTGCCTAAGCTTAAGAGACTGATGAAGAAAAATATTGACAATGTAGAATACATTTTAAAATGTGTCATGCATACATCAGGTTGTGGTCTTTACATGTATTGTTTTCCTTGCTCTTTGCATCTGTCGTCTTATGCTTGCATAGCATAGTAAATTCCCTTATAAAAATGTACCAATGTTTGTTTGAATGTTCCCAAATTGATGATCCTCTATTTGTTCCCAGTTTACTGCATCTTCAGAAAAATAAAACTAAACATTTTTGATGTGCATGAGACTCTGAGGTTATTGTTAATATGCATGTCTTGAAGTTATATGAAATTGATTTTTTTTAACAAAGTGATAGAGTTCTAGGATATGTACAAACTTGAAATAAATGAGAAAGCTATATTAAGCAATGGGAAATTCAAGAAAGAAGGAGGAACATTCATTAAAATATATGCAAGTCTTCAAAAGTGGAATACACATATATCAGAATTCTTATCTTATTATAAATACACACATATTATGTTTGATGTTGCTGCAGACTAACCTAATGGCTTCTTTGATGCTTATCTCATTTGTCTTGCCTTTATTTATATATTCTGAATTAGAAAGAATAATTCAACCTAGTAGCAGAATATCTTATATGTACCTTTAAAATATGTACTAAAATCACACTTTATGATGTGTTTATGATCTATCCATCTATCCATCTATTCATTTTTTCTTACTGTTGAGTCATTTCAATCTTGTTCATATTTGAACATATTTTAGGATTTTCTTGGCAAAGATATTGCCACTTCCTTCTCTAGTTCATTTTATAGATGAGGAACTGAGACAAACTGGGTTAAGTGACTTTCCCAAAATCAACATAGCTAGTAGTATTTGAGACAAGATTTGAATTCATGAAGATGAGTCTTCCTGACTCCAAGTCTGGGGCTCTATCACTGCACCACCTAGCTGTTCCATCTATTCATTTAGTAAATCTCTACTGAGCAAATACTATGTACAGAATAGTGTAAAAGACCTTCTAGAGGACATAAAGAGGCACTGATAGAATTTAGAGGTAGTTCTGAGGCTGTTTCCCTTATCAGGAATATGAGTACATATCATCTTAAGGGCTTGAGGATCCACATGGTAACCTGTGATCCTTTTTAACAAATACAAAATTCATTTTGGATTTTATCTTTATGGCTTATTATGGTTCTTTGCTTTGGAATAAAACAAATGCTTCTTAAAGATAAATAAAAATGGTGATACCATACTACCAGGTTTTAATTATTGGTGATGATATAGAAAGAAGCATATGCAAAGGAAATCCCAAAATAATCCAAAATCTTAGTATTCATGAGATTCAAACTACCAGAGCTGCTTCTGAGCAGAGAACCTGACATATGTAAATTTTACAGGACTGAATGGAAAGAATGAAGAGAAAAGTAACTAAGAGATATACAAACTCTTTTTACTATCAACAATAAGATAATTTTTAATTACCTAAAATAATTAAGTATCTCAAACGCTTAAGAAGACAAGAAGGGTTTAAGAAGAGTAAGATCAGGAGAGCAAAATACAGGAAAGTCTATTGTTCTTGACAGTTTTTGATGAGTTGTAGCAAATCATAATCCATCTTTCATCCTTAGCCAAAAGTTGCTAAGAAATGAATTTACTAAGTTGAGAGAGAATACAAAATACCCAGATTTTAGGATCTCTTCTTATGGGCAGTTTTTAAGATGAAAATGTTCACCTCTGTTTCCTTGGATACATGCTTCAATTATTCCCTGCTCTTTAATTCTTTTCATAGAAATTATAGATTTTATTTTCTTGAACACAATTTTATATGGTAATATCTGTGCAGAGGCAATTTTCCATGGTTCAGGGATCTGGACTATTATGAACATTTGTCTTAGTAATGTGATTACAGAGTTACTAACTTGATCTTAATAACATTTGCCTATTACCATGTATTAGATGCATGAAAGGAAAACAATGTATTTTCTAATGTAGAAATTACCCTAGCATGTGTACCGTAGTTATTTGTCATAACAAGGTAGATGATGGAATGAAAAATTATTTCAGATCCCTTTTGAATAAATATTGGCATCATTTAAAATTATAAACAATTAAAATTATTTATATATAATTATTAAAAATTATAATTTTATCATCATCAGTAAAAATCAAATAAACATAGAAAATAAGGTATAAAATCTTACAACAAACATTTAGCCATTAGCACTTCAGCAAAAACAAATTGTTCTTTATCTTTTCTTAGGTCTGTCCTGAGTTCTACCATGTACTGCTTTTTCCCTTTCCCTTTCCCTTTCTTTTTCTGTTTCTGCTTCCTTTTCAATTTTTTAAATATAAATGTCAGGGGATTGTTAGTTCTGATTCTACTGATTTGTTTCCTTATCACTTAAAATATGGCATAACTATGCCATATTTCCTCAAATGCCTATTATTTATTATTATAGTATCATAAAATTATGTTAATTAAGTCACACTTTGCTCAGCCATTTTCTAGTAGATATAGACTGTTTCTACATGGTTTTGTTATGTAAAAATAGAATAGCTATTGATATTTTCATATATCTAGTTCTTTCTCCCTCTTTTTATTGTGCCTTTGGATTTTATCTTATGAATGGAATCTCCAGGTCAAAAGGCAAGATTAGTTTTGTGATTCAGTCATTATATATTTACATAATGCTCTTCAGAATGTTTAGCTATTGGCATCTAGAACCAGAAAGAATCACCTCCAAACTTCATAAGCAACATTGCATACAAATTCGTTTGTTTGTGTTCCTAAGTACTTGCATTACTATGTTGTTTTAATAGCTGCTATTTCTGCAGTGTTTTTTAGATATGCAAACTATTTTCTCCACAAAAACTCTGAAAAGAAGGTAATGCCAAAACTGTTATCCCCATTTTAAAGACAAGGAAATTACCCTTTTCTTTTTTTTTTGTTCTCGATCATTTTCAATCTTCTGAAACACATCATTGTCTTCTACTAATTCTTAATTTCTCTTCAGTTCTTCTTTATTTTTTTCATATTTACCATTAAAGCAGAGCAATTTTCATTAAGATTATTAGTTACTGATATGTAGCCAAATTCAGTAGTCTTTAAGCAATGACCCACCACAATTTGAAAGGACTCATTATGAAACATGCTATCTCCCTTCAAATAGAGAACGAATGGACTTAGAGTGCAGAGGGAAGCATGTTTTCTTCTATTTAATTTCCTAATGCAGGAATTTGTTTTGCATGACTTTGCATATTTGTAGTGGTTTTTCTTTTTCTTTTTCTGCTTTCTCAATGGGAGTAGTGAGAGGGAGAGAGAAAATATAGAAATGAAAATAAAATAAAAATGACTTTAAAAAATAATAGACAAATTCAATTGAACGCTCTTTTCTAATTTTCCTTAGACATCTTGCTATACTCAACATAGTGACCATTTTACATTCATTTAAATACTCTTTGACATTAATTTCCAGAACAATTGTTTTCTGGTTTGCCTCCCATTTTTCTGCTAAAGGGAGACTGAAAGTTTGAATAAATGAGGGATATATTTAATTGATTAACTTGGTGACAAAGAATGAGTAAATGTAAAATTATCCTTGATACAAAGTTATGCTTACATAAAACAAAATATTGTTGTTCATTTATAGCATTATACTAATTCTTGATCATTTGTTGTTTAAACTCTTGGAATCTTCCTATATTATTCCTTTTGTTCTTATTCTATACTACCCCAGTGTCAGTTAATTTGTTACATGCATACATTTTTGTTTCACTAATTGGATGGTAGACTTTCAGAATTCAGAAAGCATGTTGTAATTGTTTTTATATCATTTTTATGATGTCTAGCATTGTACTTAGCATAAAGGACACTCTAGAATGCCCTCTGCTAGAGTAAAAAAGTGTATGAATCCTAAATTCTACAGCCTAGCATAGTGCCTGGCATTCAGTAGACACTTAATAAAGTCCTGAAATTAATTGATTAGTCAGATGGTACCACCTCTAAGATTTAAGACAATGAGTAAATGATCTAATCTCTTGGACCCCAGTTTCATAATCTGCAAAATGCAGATAGTATCTGTAGTACTTATCTCAAAGGGTTGTTGTGAGATCCAATTAAGGTATTATATGTAATGCACTTTGTAAATCTAGAAAACTCTACAATGATAAGCATTAGTTTTTCTCTATCTTTTCATTTTTTGTTTTTGTTCGACTGATTCTTGAAGTCTTGATGAGTCATTCATTTCCAATTGTTCGATTCTAATTTTTAATGTCTTATTTTCTTCAGTTACTGTTTTTAGTTCCTTTTGCAATTGACCAATTACATTTTTTTGTTCATTGCATTCTTTTTCCATTTTTTCTATTTTATTTTGCAGTGATCTCATTTCGTTTCCCCATGTTTCTTCTAACTGTCTTTTAAGATTTTTTACGCAATCTTCAGAGAAAACCTTGTGACATGGAGACCAGTTTATGTCTCTCTTTGGGGCTTTTTCTGGAGTTGCTTTACCTTTAGGGGCCTCAGGATTTGAGGTCTGTTCTTCCCTCTCTCCATAAAAGTTGTCTATGGTGAGAGCTCTTTTTGGTTTTTTATTCATTTTTTTTTTAAAGGTGTGAGGTCTGTTTAGGGCAAAGGTGGGACAGCTGCTTTAATTTGCCCTGGGGCAGTTCTGCTGATTGAGTTATTTCAGGAACTGGGCAGTTCTGCTGATTGAATTATGTCAGGGGCTGGGCAGTTCTGCTTTAGTTCACCCTGGAGCAGTTCTTCTGATTGAATTATTTCAGGTACTGGGCAGCTCTGCTGATTGAATTTTTCTGGTGCTTATCAGTCCTGTTGTTTGATTGATCAAGTTTGATTGATCAAGTGCTGTGTAATGGCAGCAAGGTCCGATGCTCATCAGGGGTTCAGTGGTTCACAATCTATCCCCCTCAAAAGGCAGACCCTCCAAACCACCTGCCCACAATCAGGACAGATTGGCCCAAGAGGCCTGCAGAAGACTCCCAGGTGTGTGAAAAGCACAACGCTCCCACTCCTGTTCCGACTCCTGTTCCAGCTCCCTGCCCCGGTCTCCCTGCGCTGCAGTCTGGGTTCAGCAGACCACCCCCCTGCCCAATTAAAACAGACCTGTTTTGAGGTTCTTCCAGAGTATCTTCTTCTAGAATCGTGTTGTTCTCCAGATATTGTGGCTTTTATTGCTTCAAAATCAGTCTAGAGGCTTCATATGTTGTTGGTTTGAGGGGAGGTTAGAGGAGGTTACAGAGACTCCTGTCTGATCTCCGCCACCATGGCTCCACCCCCTGTTTGACTGATAAGCATTAGTTTTTTAGGGCACTTACTAATTTTTTTGATTGATAGTTCAGTCTGTGGACTTCTTAGAATGCTTGCTTCTGTTTGCTTTTTATGTACAGCTTGCCTTTTAAGCATTTTTATGACAACTCCCAACAAATTTCATTAGGACTAGCCCAGCCACTAACTTTTAGCCTCCATAATAAATGTCTAGAAATCTTACTTCAACCCATAATTTCAACACTTTTATCAACTCCCGTAACAAGCCTTTGTCCAGAGCTGTGAAGAAACAGCAGCATTGACTGATATGTGAGATACAGAGGAAGAGGAAGGAAGTGCACCTCCTAATAGTCTGGACACAAGCTTGCTGCTGCTGCTATGTGTGTTTGTGTATGTTTGTGTGTGTGTGTTTGTAGGAATGCTAAATTGAAATTATTGACTAGAATGAGGTTTTGGTACTATCTCTGGGTTTCATATATTTGGGCTTCACAATTTCTCTTACCTCAGTTGAATTGTTGTGACTCCTCTACCCTCAACCTCCCATCCTTGAAGCAAATATATTTGTTAGGGGGAAGAGATTAAGTGATATTCCTTACTGGGTGTCCCTTTCTTTACTTAAAACATATAGGAGATAATAAAACTGCCCTGACCATTTAAATTCTCTTAACACCTACTTCTTTTGCATTCATAGGATGCAGTGACAATCTGTACTCTGGGAATTGGAACCGCATTTGGAGAGTCGATTTTGGATAACACTCCCCGCCATGCTACCATTGTTACAAGAGAGTGCAGCGAACTTCTCCGCATTGAACAGAAAGACTTTAAAGCACTATGGGAGGTAAACTCAAAGGCTTTTCTTTCAATTAATGTAATTTTAGGAAAACAAAGACAACTGTAATGTGTATAATAACATTACAATCCAACCTTACTATGTTCCTTTCTGAATCAGTTGGAATTTTCTCAAATACTCTTTTGAACGAGTGCACACCATTTTGACACAGATATCCTTGATTTTTTTAAGTATCTGCTTTCTTTTCTATAGTTTATCAAAATTTCTAATGATTTCTTGAATGATCACTTAGTATTTTCTTTGCTTTCCCCTGTTGCTTGAGCAGTCCTTCTAAGACACTATTCTAGAGGTGTGTTTTTTAGTAGGGAAGACTATGGAGAAGGTTCTTGAAGTCTTGCTGTAGTTTTCTTTTAGCTATTAAAGCTTAATATTGGCATTTCTTTTTTAACTAAAAAAAAAGTATGTGAAACATTTACAGCTAATGCCTGTATTGTTTATATGCTTTCTAGACTGTTGTGCTCCATAATAATATAAGGTTGGTGGCAGTGCCATAATAATGCCTGGTTTCTCGCCAACTTCAAAATGGAGAGTAGCACAGCAGTGAATGGACACAACAGGTCCTGCTGGTTTTTGCATTTATCTGCTGCTTACCAAAGTCTCTCAGTTATTGAACTCATTTATGGCCTACATTGGTAATAAATTAATCTCATCTGCAGTCATAGCAAAGCCAGCCCTTGTAAAAACCCAGCTAATCCTTCCATCCCCTCACTCTTGGGAGTTCTCTCAGCTTTCTGATTTTAAACCATGGTTAGTCCTTGCCTTTGTCCTCATCTCAGTGTGTTCAAGTGTTAACCCACTGAGCTGGCAGGCTTCACTACTTGTCCTAGTGTTGTTAAGATTTTAAACTTGATATAAAAAGAATTTCGTGTAATCAAATAGTATCCCCCAGAGCAAAACAAAATGCACTAACCGAGAAAACCCGCAGGTGAACAAGTGATACTTTGCTTTAAAGGCCACACAAAGCCTTAGAAAACCTCAGTGGTGAAACCTGTTCCTTTTATTCTTGGCAGTAGTGTATAAATTGTGGGGTTACTTGTTTGAAATGCTTCTCTTGGAAACTATTACAAAGCCCCAACTGATCAGTAAAGTTCAGAGACAAAAGCTTAGTTTTAGGAAGGAAAAACTAAAATAGGTTTTCATGAACTGTGGGTTTTCTGTCAATTAAAGTGACTGAACTAGAGGCAAATAAGCCATTTCTTGATCTCCTATTTTAAAAGGTGAACCTAAATGTCCTTTTAAAAATCAAAATTTGTAAAAGCAATTAAAGACCTAAATGGTCCTCACCTGTGAGTTGTTCAATTGGAGAAATGACTTCCTATGTAGCAATTGATTGAAATTGATAACATTACAGTGTTTGTAAGAACATTTTTTAAAAATGGCTTTTAATTAGGGGACTCCTCAGGGCTGTGATTTTTGATTCTCCAAAGGCTACAATATCCATAAATTTTTTAAACATTTTTCTCTTTTCTTAACTTTGAGAGATTTAACATTAAAAATCATTTTGGGGTTGTCTTCCCTAATAGAATATAAACTTCTAGAAAACAGAAAAAAAAAATCATTTTGGGGAAAATGTTGGAATATTCTATAGGTACTGAACCTATTATTTGTTTATGTCTCTACTGTTTATATATTTGTGTTCAAGATCTTGTGAAACACTTTCTCATATAGGGAATGCTGCTAAGTTACTATATAAATGGACAGCAACCATATTAGGAAAAGTTAGATGGAACTTCAGGGATGTATTCAGGGATGTGTGCTCAGATAGAACTTTCAGAATTATACCATGTAACTTTTACCTTGAGTGCAAATGGTGGTTTAACTCCAGGATTGTGATTTGTGATCTCTGTGCTGGAAATAAGCCATATAATGTCAGATTACAGCTCCTCCACAAGGAATGGTTAAAGAATCTTTATTGAATGAATTTTTGGTGACTATTAGAATTCAGATGCCAAATGATGAAAACTAGGATTCCTGAATTATTCTTGGGGTTAAAAATGAATATGTTCTAATTATGTCTTATTACTTGCCTATCAGTTAAGATTGAATTTTGGGGTTCTCTTAAAGCTACATTATGAGGAAGACATTTATGTATATATATGCTATGAATATATATGTACATGAATATTATATTCATTCATATTGGAGTTATATTCATAACTTCAAGAGTGGCCTAACATCAATTTGGAAGAATTTGGAAAGTATATAAATAGATCAGAACTAAAGCTGAGGTTTTTAGTTTTCCATAAGCTGAAATGGCAACAGTTATATAGAAAGCACATCTATTACAATAAATCAGATGAGGGGGGCGGAGCCAAGATGGCGAACTGCAGACAGCGTCCTCTGTGAGCTCCTGAGACCTTCCCTCAAACCCAGACAAATTGAGCCTCCGAACTGGTTCTGGAGTGTAGGGCTCTACCAAACACTTGGACTACAACGCACTTCTATCAAATAACTACTTTGAAAGAACTTCTGAGTCAGTTTTAGACAGGTGGGGGATCGA
>JAJPUD010005423.1:120867-159159 GCA_023553655.1 Myrmecobius fasciatus
TTTTTTTTTGTTTTTGTTTGACTGATTCTTGAAGTCTTATTGAGTCATTTACTTCTATTTGTTCAATTTTAATTTTTAGAGTATTATTTCCTTCAGTTATCTTTTTTAGCTCCTTTTGTAGCTGGCCAATTGAATTTCTTGATTCAATGCATTCTTTTTCCATTTTGCCAGTTTTATTTTTCAGTGAATTGTTGTCTTTTTCCAATTCACCAATTTTGTTTTTCAATGAATTGTTGTCTTTTTCCAATTCACCAATTTTGATTTTCAATTCACCATTTTTATTTTCCAGTGAATTGGTGATTTTTTCCAATTCACCAATTTTGTTTTTCAATGAACTGTTTTCTTTTTCCAATTCACCAGTCCTATTTTTGATATTTCTGTTGCCCTGATCTCAATTTATTTCCCCATTCTTCTTCTAGCTCTCTTTTGAGATTCTTAATGCAATCATCCAGGTAAGCTTTCTGAAAGGGAGACCAACTTAAGTCTGCCTTTGTGGCTTCATCTGGGATTGTTTTCATAATGTCAGGATCTGGGGACTGTTCTATTTTTTCTCCGTAAAAGCTTTCTATGGTGAGAGCTCTCTTCTGCTTCTTGCTCATGATTTAAAGTTGGGATATTGGTCAAAAACAGAGAAAACTGCAACGATTTGTATTTGCCCTGGGGCAGTTTGCCGAATTGACTTCCAGTCTGAGGCTGGTCGGGCTAGATTCGAACTAGGACCACGTTTTCAGCTGCTCTCAATCCACCCTTTTCCAAAGGCAGATCTGCCAAAGCACCTGCCCGCAAGCAGAGCAAAGTGGCCCAGGCATCTCCCAGGGACTTCCTGGGTGCCCAAAATCCGCCCCTCTATCGCAGCCCTGACTTCCGCCCCGGCTGGAGTCTGAACGCGACCAGAGGCCGATTTCCCCTGAGGCTAACCTTCTCCGGAGTTCTTTCACGATAGATCTTTGATAGAAGTGCGTTGTAGTCCAAATGCTTGGCTGTGCTCTCACTTAGAAACCAGTTGGAAGGCTTATTTTGTCTGGGTTTGAGGGAATGTCCCAGGAGTTCACAGAGAAAGCTGTCCGCAGTTCGCCATCTTGGCTCCGCCCCCTCCAGACCGCTATCTTTTAAGACTACACTGAATTCGTAGGATATTGTTTCCTTTTCCCATTCAGATGTACTTATCATAAACCATGAGCCATGTTTTAGTTGGTCAATATTATTTCCTGAGTGCAGAGAAACATATGTGTAAATATTTGGTCTTCTGATCATAGCTTCTGAATAGTGGTATTTGTGGTTTTGCCCTAGTTAACATATAATGAAAGCACTATGTCAGAGGAAATGCTGGCCAGGCTAAATCTGGAGTACTGGGTTCTGCTCTGGGTACCACATTTTAGGAAGGACATGAGCAAAGTGGAAAATGCCTAGAAGAACAGAACCAGAATAGCTTAATGGTCTTGAGTTCAAGCAATATGAAGATCGTTTAAAGGAGCTAGGGATGTTTAGCCTAGAAAAGAGAAGACATTGGGGAATAGGGAAAGGATTTGATTGTTGTCTTTTGTTTTAGAAGAATATTAGAAACATTAGACTTGCTTGGCAGTTAGCTTGTTGTAAGGACATTTTTCCTGTCTTAAAACAAAATGAACTGGTACAAATTAGAGGTGGATTCTCCTTTATGAAAAATTCTCAAATGGAGGATCCATGACTTCTTGCCAGAGGGGATTCTTTTTTTCTTGTCTTAGAACACAGGCCCTATGCTACTCTGAAATTCTGTTATTCTCCGGTTTTAAGGCACAATTACATGTAGAAAGTAAGTTCTTATGTTACAGAGGCTTAGACATCAAATTTTAAATATTGCCTTAAAAAAGACCTCAGGGTTGCATTTTTATCCCTTTTTTATTTCCAAAAAATTTAGATTCTCAAGAATACTTAGGTCTCACAAGAATTTCAAATTTATAATACATTTGGAAGGTAGAATCACAGTGCATAGTATTAACACATAGATAAACAATTTCATATTAGACCAGAGCCAAGGTACTTTAATCCAAATACATCTCAGACAATATGAAAGATAATTTTCTTATTTACCCTTTTATAGGTCTGTGAAGGACCAACAACTACATGCTGATTCTCTACTCAGTGTGCTGATTCTTGCTTTCAGTTTCATGTATGCAGAATGTGTAAAGCTTTAAAAACAAAAAAAAAATCTTATTAGTTCTCAGGCCATTTAAAGACCTAATGTTGGACAGTATGTCAGGAAGAGAATAAAGGAAACCTTGATTTCTTGTCTATTGAAAAACTGTCCTGCTTTACACGTATTGAAAGGGATTTTATAGAATTAGATAATGAATCACTTTTATATTTATATATCAAGAGCTACCATTAATCAAAAATTCCCATAATCTTGGATCAAATATTAATAACTGGTTTAAGACTCCCAAGCCTATACTTAGCTTCAGCACTTTGTCATTTAACTTTCTTACTGATGGTATAAAATGCCACTGGTTTCACTGAGTTTAAATTCTTATTGTCTCAAGAACTGAAAATGATATGCAGTGGCTTTTAATATTAATTTTCATCATGTAATTCAAGGTCCTGGCCACCATCTCTTGCTTTTCTGTGATAGAATTGAAAATGAGATGTTTCCTTCCCCTGTTACATATTTTAATAGGTATTAATATCAAAGATGAGTGAAAGGAGTAAAGTATTATTGACTAATGCAGAATAAATTGCCACAATTCACTTAAGCTAAGAAAAGGTGAATTGACCTTAAAGTAAGGCTGCCTAACGCCTAAATAAATAGGACCATAAATTGGAAGCTAAAATAGGGAAGGGGATAAGGAAAGACAATTTTTATTAGCAAAGAGTCTGGAATAAGAAAGGACAATAAAGAAGTGAAAAGGTTAATTTGCATCATGTGAGAATATTTATTTTATTATATTAATTGATAGAGAAAAATAGATAATAGTTCCTGACCGGTGTGGGGTGGGAATGTATGTGAGAGTGTGTTAAAAAGGTTCTGAGTGCTTCCAATTTTGCTTACACAATAAAAAAGAATATAAAACAAGTCTAATTGAGCTAGCATTGAAAACTTTCACAAATTCCCAGATCTGATCTGCTTTTTAAATGGGCGCAAGGGAAGGCAGTGAAAAAATATGTTTAATAGAATTGCAACTTAAAAGGGACCTTCTAGGTCATCAAGTCTGCTCCTTAATTTTGCAGATGGAAAAATTGGGACCCAATGATGTTAAGTGGTTTGCCTGAAGTCAAACTAATAGTAAATTCAGAGATCTTTCTTTCATAGTAAACCCCATGCTCATCCTACCACTACCATGCTATTTTTTTCCATATGTAGAGTCATGAAAACTTCATAAACTCCTTCTACTGGCTATTCTCTGATTTAGTTGATAAGTCCTAGGAAGTTGTCTGGGGTAGGTAAAAGATGTCACTTGCTAGGATCATAACAACCTGTAAGGGTCAAGAGTGGAATTTCAATCCAAGTCTTTCTGACTCCAAGCCCCGCAATCTATGCCCTTAGCTAAGACATTTTCAGATAACAGTCATATTAAAAATATGGTTATTTTTAATTGGTCATAGGGAGAAGCTAAGAAATAAAGCTTCCTCTGTTAGGAATGATGGAGATCCAATTACACAGAAGTGACTCTATAGCCTTAAAGAAATTTGTCTTATGCTTCCAGTACTTTGAATATAAGAATTTTGCCTGATTTTTCACAACCTGGGAGCTATTCTCAATGCTTCTCTCTTCCACATCCCTCATATCCAATTATTTAACAAGTCTTGCCAATTTTGTCTAAATAACATCTCTTGTATTCAACCCATTCTTTTTACTGTGTAGCTATCCCTCTAATTTAGTTTCCTATCAACTCTTAGCTAGTTATTACTATCGCCTCCTATCTAGACTCTTGGTATAAGGTCTCTCCTTTCTTTAATTCATTCGTCATAACTGATAGTTGTTATTCCTAAATTCTACCAACTTTCTATTGCTTTTAAAATAAAATACAAGCTCTTCACTTTGTCATTTAAAGTTCCCCACAATTTGCCCCAGCCTTTCTTTCTAGACTTATTCCTTCACACACTCTAAGTATTGTTCAGCCAAATTGGCTTAGCTTTTGTTCCCTGTACCAAACATTTCATTTTCCCCTTCTGGGGCTTTGTATAGTTTGTGCCCTGGGCCTGGAATGCCCTTTCTTCTCTCTGCTACCTCATATGATCACTACTTTCTTCAAAGTTAATCTCAGATGCCAGCTCCCTGAGAGGCCTGTCAGTCGTTAGAGCTGCTCCTCCTACCTGAAAAATTTACTTTGAATTTAATTTGCCTACATTTATCATTTATTTATATGCATGTTGTTCTTACCCCAAATAGAATATAAGCTTCCTGAGAACAGGTACTGTTTCATTTTTCTCTTTGTTCATCAGTATCTAGCACAGCATTTGCCATATACTTGATAGGGGCCATGGATGGTGCAGTGGATGGAGTGCCAGCCTGGAATCAGGAAGACCTCCATTCAAATCTGACCTCAGACACTTACCCACTGTCTGACTCAGGGCAAGTCACTTAAACCTGTTTGCTTCAGTTTCCTCATCTCTCAAATGATCTGGAGAAGAAAATGGCAAATCACTCCAGTGTTTTTGTTGGTATCAGTTGTAACCCAAATGAGATTACAAAGAGATGAATCTGACTGAAACCACTCAACAATAACAAAAAAATCTGCTTTTTGAATGAAGAAAGGAATAGTGGGCAGAAGCAGCCCTTTTAGAAAGGATACATCATTTTCAAGGTTATATATGCATGTAAAATAGCATGCACACACACACACACACACACACACACACACACACACTCCATTTCTTTCTAGATTTCTTTCTCTACTATGTCACAGCAGCCTTACTCACTTGGAAGATGACGCCACTATTGTGGATCCTAGCTTTCTAATTTCTTCCAGGAGCCTCCGTTTTAAAGGAGTGCCTTGGCCAGTCACGCTTACTCCATTCTTCTTAGGGTTCTACTGCTGATTGAATAAATATTTTGTTCAATATTTTTGTCCAATAAATACTAGGGTATCTTCTCCCATCTAACCCCCACTGATTTTCAACTTCCTTTTATGTGTTTTCTTCCCCCTTTAGAATATAAGCTTCTTGACGACAACTTGTATTTATATTTTTTAAAAATGAGAAAGAAAAAAAGCAAGCAAAAAACAAGGTGAAAATACTTTATTGTGATCCACATTCAGTCCCCATAGTCCTCCTTCTGGATGCAGATGGATCTCTTCATCACAAGTTTATTGGGATTGGTCACATCCATCAAAGTTGATCATCACATAATCTTCTTATTGCTCTGTACCATGTTCTCTTGGTTCTACTCACTTTATTTAGCATCAGTTCATGTAAGTATCTTCAGGCCTTTCTGAAATCATTTTGCACACAGTTCTTTTTGAAATAAGCTCCTGTTGAGGAACTTCTATTATCAATTAGGTTGGCACCTTCCCTCCAATTTATAGCCCTAGGTGCCCTGCTACTCTGAGATTTTAAGCAACCAAGCCAGAGTCACATAGATAGTTTGTGTCAGAGACAGGAAACCTGAAGAAGTTAATATAAAATAAACTTTTGTAAATAAAGTAATATTCAGGAAAGGGAGTTCAAGTCTCCTCCATTGCTCTTTAACACTACATTTGGAACTATATTTCTCAGAAACATCTGCTCTTGCCCAAGTAGGGACTAGTTCTGCTACCTTTCTCTGTCTTTCAAAGTCAAATTCTTAAACCATGAAATTTCTCAAAAGTGCTTGAGGATTTTACTGGTTTTATTAATGTACTTTTAGCAATTGATGATAACCTCACAATTATATTGTTAAAAGTAGATTTTTAATCAATCAATGCATATTAAGCATCTACTATGTGCTTGGCTAAGTAATTGGGATACAAGGACAAACTACATTTTTTCTACGTATAAAGGATTGATCAACTTAACTGCTGACAGGTAGCCCACTTGCAGCATTCACATATGATCCAGAATCATGATATATAAGTTGGAGAATATAGGAGATAGAGATTAAAAATCCATCTTCCTTCCTATGGCAAATGCCTACTCATATGCATCTCTGATTTTCTATAAAGTTATTTCCTAGCTCAGAAAATTGCATCAAAAGGCTAACAAAAACATATCTAAAAATAAACATGAAAGCCAAGATTCCATGCCAGGAACTCTGGCCACACACATCCTGTTGGGCTGCTCTTTTGCCTCGCCCCTCAGAGTCCTGATCCTTTCAAACCAAGCGGAAGCCTGGCCAGATTATTTGTCTCCTATGTCTACTCCAAGGATCTCTCATTGCTCTATCCTCAGACTCTACTTCCTTTTCATTCAGTGACAAAATGATTCAAATCCAGAAAGGAAGGGAGTGAAATTGTTGGAAGGTAACTGAAAGAAGAAAAAAAAAAAAAAAAGAGGAAGTCTCTTCCTATTGACCACTTTAGCTTTCCTGGATAACACATAAGCACCAGTTTCCTTTTCATGGACTGAGATAATGCTAAGACTTAAGAGTTACTGACTGGGAATCTACTATGGAAATAGATTTTGCCATCCACTTCAAGACTAGGTTTTCACTGTGTCTCTGAATGAGAGTCAGCAAAAGGAGGACGCATGCTCTACAAGGTCAGAACTCATTTTTTAATTCTTTTTGGGGAGGAGGCAGTAAAAACATGTAACTGATTACATATATTGTTTGAGAAACTGCATTTGAAAACATTTCTGGATTTTTTTGTTCCACTGCGTCTGAGCAGTGATACTCTGAAATAACCTGTTTTCACAAATCTTAGAAAACCCTATTTGTTCCTAATGATGGGGGATATAGTGTTTATTGAAATAATCTTTCCCTGTCTTCCCCTTTTTGGGAGAAAACAGAGAAGTAACCACAAATAGCTTTTAAAAAATAAATATTAATATTCAATTAGTTACTTAACTCATTTGAATGGTGTATAATTTCAGAAATGAACTTTGGTTAAAGGAACAGATTAAATGCTATTGTACTTCACCTTCTGTATGTCAGTGGGACTCTCTCCTATGGTTCTAAGACAGTGTGTGTCCTTTAATGTATTAGGAGTTCTGTTTTTTACATTATTTATAGTTTGAAGCCCTAGACCTTCTCAATCTGTGATCTCCTCGTCTTTCAGAAGATCATCAGGGGAGTCAGGACAGATCAAATCAAGACTCTAGGGAAAACCCAGATGTTGCACAGCACGGCTGGTGGGGGGGGGGTGTTGTAAGAAGTGATGACTTCTTTGCATTGATGTTAAACCTGAGATCCCTCCAGGGTAGTAGGGGATGGTGTGCTGATGATCTGGCTGTCTTTGAGCTTCTCTAAGCAGAAATTCTGAAAATATACCCGGCACAAACACTCTCTGTCCATTAACCTCTTTCCCATGAAGCATCTTACCCTTCAGTCTCATCTGATGGTTATATTCTTCACTTGCCCTTTTACTTTGTTGATCAGTAAATGGGAACTGATGTTATTTGTGGTATTTTATCCAAGACAAACTTGCATTGCAACCACAGGCAAAGGAATTTCTATCTGGCTAATTAGTTTGCTTTAGAGCATCTCCCAGAGCATTGTATTGGGCAACCAAATTAAGGAGAACTGAAACAGTGCCCCCCCATAATGTCCACAGAGTTAGGAGATAAATCTGTGGTCTGACTACCTACATGGATGGGACATGGAACCCTTACTCTGCTTTCTCATACATAAACATGTGGGTAACACACAGCTCTGATACCCAAGGCTCTTTGTGGAAGAAAAGGAGGTCATGTTCATGATAAAATTAATAGTTTCAGTTTATTATTAAAAATTAGCCGCAGAGATTTATCCTAATATTTCCTAATTGCCTTAGGCCAACATTTCTCCAATCAAGGAAGCTTATAGAAAGAAGCAAATAAGATTTTCAGGAAGAAACTGTGGTATGACCTTGGAGGAATGATGTGGTTATGGGACTCTCCTGCTCTCTCTCTCTCTCTTTCTCTCTCGCTCTCTCTTTTTCTTTCTTTCTCTCTCTCTTTCTCTCTTTCTTTGTCTCTCTCTCTATATATATTCCTCCTCCTCCTCTTCCTTCTTCTTTCTTCTTCTTTCTTCCTCTTTCTTCTCTCTCTCTCTGTCTTGTTCTTTTCTTGTCTCTCCATCTCTGTCTCTCTCCTTCCACTCTTATCTTTCTCTCCCACTATTTTTCCTTTCCTCCCTATATCTCCCCATGTTTCTCTCCATTCTTTCTCTCCTTAATCCAGCTCCTCCTTGTCTCTACCCTCTTCCCTATTCCATTCTGACCACCAGAACTCCATCATTGAGAGGAACCCTGGTTCTATTCCTGGATTAGAGTATCTTGTACTGATAAACAAACAGAAAGAAATCTGGTTGCAGTATTTATTCTTTCAAAATTGCTTTTCTCTCAAAAGGATTTTGCTGACCTCAGACCAAGGAGGCATTTTGAATGGAATGGGGAGATAAAGACCAAACCAGTAAATGGGAGTCTGAGTATGTAAAAGGGATATTGATGTGGTCTGGTGCTCTGGACAAACACAAACATCTGTTTCTGGCTTGGGTCAATCTTGCTCCATGACTTTTCTGAAGGCATCTTTCTTGGTCAACTTATGGCAAAATGTTGGTCCTAATGACTAACTATCCACCTATAGTGTTGAGAGTTAATAAGCTAATGTTGGTTAAAACTCTAAATTCAAAGAACTATTTCTACTTCTTTCTACTCAAAGAACTCCCACCCACAAAAGCTGTGCATATAAATGAAGAAGAAAAAATTGAGAAATTTGTGCTGCAGCTGACATCATGACAAATGGAAGTATTTGAATGTTTGACAGGTACTTGGAGTAATTTCTTCATCTTTTGCAACGATGTGGTTTGATTATCCTCAATGCTATTGGAAAGTATTTTGAAGCTGTCAAATATTGCCAGGCATTCTTTGCACTCTGCCAGGGTTTTGTGAGTGTGAAAGGTGTTTGTTATTTGCCAGACATATATAGATTTCTCCAGCTCATTTTTTCTTCTCTCACTCAAAAATTTTACTTATTAATTGGAGTTTCTGCCTGATCTTAGTGATAACATTGATTGTCAGATCTGACAGAGGAATTTATTCAGGGCTTTATTGATGGTTGCCTACCTACTGAAAATTTTACAGAAACTGGAATCCAAGGACCTGCTTCTTATTTCTACTAAGAACTTGCCATATGATTTTAGAGAAGACATTCCACTATTCTGGGCCTCAGCTTCTTATTGAATAATGACCATGTCAGCTTGCATGATTTCTAAGGTGCTCTCTAACACTGAAATCTATGACTATATAATCTGATTTAAGGATATTGATGAATGTATTACTTCCCCTCTAAAATCTTTCTCACTGTATTTCATTTTCAAAATAGGTCTGTAGTAACTCCTTTTAAAAGTATGAATGCCATCATGAAGGGAAAACATATTAAGTCACTGACACTTGAGCCTAGATTAGTTTAATAGAGATTTTTTTTTGTTGTTCATTCATATCAATTGTATCTGATTCTATGTGATCACATTTGGAGTTTTCTTGGCAAAGATACTGGAATGGTTTATTGTTTCCTTCTCTAACTCATTTTATAGATTGGTAGCTGAGGCAAACAGGGTTAAAGTGACTTGCCCAAGATTACACAGCTACTAAGTGTCTAAGGCTGGATTTGAACTGAGGTCTTCCTGACTCCAGGCCTGGTACTCTATCCACTGTTCCAGCTTGTTGCCCTTTATTAGAGATTAGTAGACAATTATATATAGATTTTATATAATGGAGGTGATATAATATAGCATATATAATCTACTAGTAGACTATAAACTATAGAGATAAAATGCTAAATTGGCATAAAGGGGACTTTAAGCTGTCTTTTGTTTTTAATCACAGCTACTTCCAAATATGTAGCTCTCCCCTTTTCATCCCACCAATGAGCCTTCCCTGTAATAAGGTAAAAAATGTTAAACTCAACTGACCCACTTGGCATCTTATACAAAGTTAGGAAAAGCCTTTTTTGATGGGAGAGAAACAAACAACAGAGCATGGGACTCTGCCAAAGGCAGTTGATTCTGAGCTCAGCTATAATAATAATATTTATATAGAGAGTACTTATGTGCCAGGCATTGCATTAAGTATTTTATATTTAATATCTCAACAACCCTAGGAAGTAGGAACTACTATAATCCTCATTTAAAAGATGAGAAAACTGAGGCAAACAGGTTATTTTACTTGTCTGGGTCACACAAATTAATATCTGAAGATGGATTTTAACCCATGTCCTCCCAGGCCCCAGTCTCTATATGCTGCACTATTTAGTTTCTCATAAGACACCGGTTCCTGATTAAGGGGCAGTTCTGTGTGGGGAAGGAGTAGCTAGATGGTACAAGCTAGTATGGGGCCTGAAGTTAGGAAGACTCCTCTTTCTGAGTTAAAATCTGTGTCTAGTCCCACATCTGGGCCCAGTCATCATGGTGGACTGCATTCAGTATTGGAATCAAACACCTACTGGCTGGGTGACCCTGGGCAAGTCACTTAACCCTGTTTGCCTCAGTTTCCTCATCTGTCAAATGATCTAGATAATGAAACAGCAAACCACTCCAGATTCTTTGCCAAGAAAACCCCAAATAGGGTCACAAAGAACTGGACAATATAAAAAAAAAGATTGAACAATCAAATAGTTTGGGAGAAGTACTGAAAAATAGGACATATTGATGTGGGGTAGGAAGTTAGGCATGAAGGAAAATCCTGTTTTTATGGTTTTACCTAAAGCGAGCTCATTTTGTGTGAGGTTGTTTGTGTGGCTCACTAAAATATGTTAGTTAAATTAACTATGTGGCTTTTGCAAGTAATGTTTTTCACTGAAGTAGAGAAAGATAGAGGCTTATATAACTGTGTGGGGAGGTCTTAATTTCCTCATTAGTAAAATGAAAAGGTTGCAGTAGATGTACTTTGAATTCCTTTTCAGTTTTCAATCTTTGATCCAATTATATATATGTATATATAAATATGTGGAAAAAAACAAAAGGAGCTGAGAGAAATAAAAAGTATAGACACAGCCTAGGGATTGGGTTTTGTCACAATTAGATTTCCCTCTTTGAGAGGAAAAGTATGCAGATTGTGATAGCGCAGGATAGGCATTGACAAACAAGTAAAATTGATCTGCCTTCATTTAAAGTGAAGCCCCTGCCACTCACCCAATCTCTG
This sequence comes from Myrmecobius fasciatus, assembly GCA_023553655.1. Lineage (NCBI taxonomy): Eukaryota > Metazoa > Chordata > Mammalia > Dasyuromorphia > Myrmecobiidae > Myrmecobius > Myrmecobius fasciatus. The sequence continues at coordinate 132,099 of JAJPUD010005423.1, forward strand.
TTGCTGCCCTTCCTCCCCTCCAAGTTGGGACAAAGCCAAAATGGTGCCACGGCGAGAGAGAGATTCAAGCATTTCATTGTGCTAAGACTTTGCCCTACAATGAACAAGTTGTCCCACTTCTACCTAGAGAAGCACCGTTCTGTGATCTTTCTGAGCAGTAAACACTGGAGCTGAAGGGATTTATAGCAAACTGAGATGGAGCACAAGGTGGGTGGCCTTGCCAGGATCCTGACAAAGCTCATGTTCTTTCTACCCTGACTTCCATGTATGGAGGTAACAGAATGGAGCAGAAAGAAAACTGCACTTGCAGTACTGAGTCCTGCCAATAAACCTTCCAGTGCAACTTCAGAAGAGCCATTTCAGCTTTTGGGACTTCATTCGCCTATCTCTATCTAGCATAGATAGTCTTCTAGGTTTGTGTCTAGCACCACATCCTGCTCTGTGCCCAGTCATCATGGTGGACCAGATTCAGTACAAGGGAGGCTTTCTAAAGTGGATTAAATCCCCTATTTTTAAACTTACTGGCTCATTAATATTATCTCCAACCCATTCCAGGGATGATTTTACTTAGGGTGTACAAGACCAAAGGGTTTGGCAAAAGAGAAGAAATAATGAAAGAAAACGAGGGCCTACTATGTGCCAGACACTTTGCCAAGCACATATTAGTATCTTTTTTGATTCTCACACCAACCCTGGGAGATAGGTACTGTTGCTGTTGAGCCATTTTAGTCATGTCTGACTTTTCAGGCATGACTATTTGGGATTTTTTTTTTTGGAGATACTAGATTTTTTTTTAGAGATACTAGAATGGTACCAAGTGTCTAGGACCATATTTGAACTAAGGAAGGTGAATTTTCCTGACTCCTGCTGTGGCACCTACCAGCCCATTGATACTATTATTGTCCACATTTTATAACCAGGAAACTGTAATAGAGATTGAGTATATAGAATCACATACCTAGTAATGTCTGAGGCTCCATTTGAAGTCAAAAGTTCCTGACTCCAGGCCCAGCACTCTCTCTACAGCAGGGCTTCTTAAACTATACCCATTTATGACCCCCTTTTGACAGAGAAATTTTTATATGATCTTAGGTATATGGGTATATAAAATAGGCACACAAATCAAACATTTACTGATAATAAGTCATAATTTTATGATCCCCACATTCAGTTACAAGATCCCATTTGAGGTCATTAGCCACAGTTTAAGATTCTGGGCTCTACCTCCTAACACCCAAAATAAATTTAATATAATATGGTTTTATTTCTACACAAAGATAAATTTTAAGAGTAGAAGAATTATAAGAGGCATTAATAAAATAAAAAAGATCCAGTAAACTTTAACTGTGGTTTAAAAGACTAATGTTTCAATTTTATTGGGACACAAAACAATTTCAGTGCCATTTATCAATCCATTTACCTTTCACCATAGTACTGAATTGTTTCAACATATTTCTGGTGGACACAGCTGGGCTTGGACCAATTGTTTTTTTTTTCCAGAGGCCACCCTTTCGCTTGTAGAATCATCTGTTGATAACAACCCACTCTTGGTGCTTCTACAATCAATCTGTTTGGCAGGTGATGCTGCCACCATCACTCAAAGATCTCCAGAATTTTTGATTTTACAAAGTCAATTGCTTAAAGAAAAAAAAAACACAAAAGAGATAAGGACTGCCAGAGACTTAGGTGCAAGCTCATTTAGCTTTGACCTCCTAGCACTAGCTAGTTGCACATTAATATGATTACCACAACATCTTTATGGAGAAGGACACTTAACACTTACTGGAGTTTGTGACTTGGAGAACCACAACTAAGAAATTCAGCTAGAAACTATTTCCTTTGAACAGATGCAGGATCCATGACACAAAAAAGAATTAAGAACTCTTGTATTAGACGATCCCTAAGGATTCTACTCCACTAAAATTCCAAATTCCAAGTACATTCTTATCTACAAAAGTATGTACTCTTTTCTGAGGAGAGGAGTTATGGGCCGGAGAAAGGGAGAGTGCTGCAGGTATCAGAATTGCAATAATGATGGGAAAAATCCCATTTTAGTTTGAATTCCAAAAACTACATTTCAAGTATCATGTTTCTTTTTTTTTATTTGTTCAAATCTATGTAGTGCCATGGGAAGAATATTGACTTTGGAGTCTGGAATTGTGGGTCTGAGATGATTATTACTTGTGTAACTTTGGGCAATGTATTTAATCTCCCTGGGCTCCAGTTACCTCAATTATAATATAAAGAGATTATATGATTATATGAGGCCCCTTTCAGTTTCTAGATCCATGATGCTAAATTTATATCAGTCTAAGTCCTAAACTTTAGGATACTCCCAATGGGAAAATTCCTTTTCTGTAGATTCCCTTCTTTGACAGTCTTAGAGAGTTTTCAGGGGCACTGAAAAATTGAATTGTTATCATTTTATAACTAGAACATGTGGCAAAGACAAGACTTGAACCCAACACTTCCTGATTCTGTGGTTGCTCCTATATGAATTATGCCACCTTGCCTCCTATACACTATATAGAAGAGAATTTTACCAATCCCTTGCCATTACTAAGTATTCAATAAATGCTTAATGAATGGTAACAAAAATGTCATTTTAGATAATAAATTAATTTTAGGAAATGCTACATTGTTAAGATTCTTTTTGGGACTGGACTTTTAATAGAATCATGGAGGAGAAATTTAGAGTTAATTTCATTTTTTTGTTTTATTTTTAAGACACAATGAAAGAAAACAAAATTGGTAGGACTTTTACTTTCTCAAAGTAGCTATAAAAATAAGTGCTGCAGAGAGATTTTCTTGCACTTCTGAACTTTTTAATATAACCTAGCTTATCTGTTTTGCTTCTGAGATCACATTCAAAAAGTTCTCAGCCGATTGAAGCCATCGATCAACACTACCCACTTCAATACTTAAAGGCCTTGTAGTTTCATCATAAAGGATACTCCCTTCATGAATGCAATCCAAGAGCTTGCTAGTAGAAGTAAATGGTCTTTGAGAGTTTTATTGTTGTTGTTGTTCAGTCATTTTCAGTCATGTTGGACTCTTTCAGAGCCTATTTGAGAATTTTGTGGTAAAGATACTGGAGTAGTTGCCATTTCTGCAGATCATTTTGCAGATGAGGAAACTGAGGCAAGCAGGGTTAAGTGACTTGCTCAAGATCACAGCTTACGTGTCTGAAGCCAGATTTAAACTCAGGAAGATGAGTCTTCCTGATACTATCTGCACTGTATCACCTAGCTGCCCTCTTTTGAGAGACACTATCACTAAAAATTCATTGTCCTACAGCCAGTTTGGCAGTGAGTCTCCTTGAATTTAGGCTGGCCTCTGCAGGCAGGTATGTAGTGTATTAGTCAGCCAGGACTCGGTGCCCTTTTGGTAGCCATTAGTAGCCCTGTCAGAGTTGGCATTCTATCGATATAACCTTCCAAAACATAGTGTGTTTTGAGGCTATGAAGAAGCATTGCAGAAGACTTGGCAGGGTCAGAGCTGACAGGGTGAAGCGGAGAAGCTTGTATGGCCCCTTGTCTCAGAGTGCTGCTGTCACAACATTGCTCTGTCACTGCTCAAATTCAGTGATACTTTTTTTTTGTTTACAAATGACTATAACTTTATGAAATTGCCCTTTGACTAATTAGTAGGCTTGTCTGTCACAATTTAATTCATTCTCCTAGCATCCTTTTCTGAAGAATATTTTAAAAATTATTTTTAATGATAACTTTCATTCAACTAAATTCATTCCACAGGTTGATTCCAACACTCATGTTTAGAGTTTATTTTCAGTTAACCTCCTCTTATAAGAAAGAAAATAAATTTTGGAAACTACTTTCAACAAACCAAAAGCATAGCAACTGTATCTGAAATGTATGTGAAATTCTGTTCCGATAATCCTAGATTTAGTCAGAGGTTTTAAGGTTCTCCTTTTACTCTCATTTGGACCTCAGACATTACCTTCCATCTCTGTTTACTTTGTGGTCCTCATAAATTGAGGACTGCATATCAGCAATGTGAGCTGCTGTAAATCATGTAGATTCTAGGTGCGACAGGCAACTAAAAGTCAATAGACATTTATTAACAAACAATAGACAATAATAATACAATATATTATCTATCTTATAATAGACATGTACTAGGCACTGCGCTAAGCAGAAAATCTTCAGACAGACAGTCCCTGCCTCGGAGACAATAGGTAAAGCAACTATGATCAAAAAAGCAATACACAGCAACAGTTGGGGATAATCAACAGAAAGCATTAGAATGAAAGAGGATCCAGAAAGGCTTTTTGTAGAATGATAGAAGGAGTTTTGTTACCTCACCTCGTCCTCTATCAGTAAAATCCCAGGTCTAGATCTTTATTTTGTACATAAGGCATTAAGGTTTGCAAAACAATCTGTGAAGTTGGTGCTTTATTACCCCAATTTTGCAGACAAGGAAACAGGGAAACAGAGTTTAAATGACAGGATTACACAGCTAGTACATATCTGAGACAGGATCTGAGCTCAGGACTTCCTGACACAAAATCAGAGTCCTGGTCCTCCTCTAAGGTGATGGTTACAATCCTAGAAGATAACTGAAAACTAAAGTTTAAATAGAAATTTCTTTTCATACATTGATAGTCCTTCTCACAAAACTGGTTTAGATTATTATTCATTAGATATTTGTGCTCTAATATGTTTCTTTGAAAATGGTAATGTACATGGACATTAGTAATAAATGAACAGAGGAAATATATAAATGAATGGGTTGTTATATGGGGCTTTAGCAGATATAGAATTTTCATTTATTGACTCAATTGTTCATAACCTTATATTCTCATGTTGTGTGGAATTATTTTTGCTCCACATACATTCCACATTTCCTGTGTTGACGTATTTGTACCTATCAGTGCAAGCATCCCTGATGATATGTGTCACTTTCTGTCCATGGCCTTGGAGAAATTAAATCTTTATGCTGACAGTGCAGTTGTTATGAATTGCGCTCATAAAATTGGGTTGGGGAAAGGTATTCTGTTGACATACAGTATTATTTTTCCTTAATTTCTCTCAGCTGGGTAAGATTTCAGGTCTGTAAAATCAGAGTTAACATCAACCCAAAGCAAAAAGAGAAAGCAGGAACAAAAAGCTTTTTCAAACATTGTCTGTATTTCCTTAAAATGCATTTCATTGTTCAACTAGCATTTTCTTCTCTGTTGCTGGTTTGTTCATTTTCTGTTCCATTCTTGAGTGTTGGATGTTCTATAGCAACATGAAAGTGTTAATGATTTGACTGAAGTTATAGTCCAATGAAGCAGGGGCATTGATTGAATATAAAAAGTGAAAAGTTTGGGATGATTCCCTGTTGTATATTTAGTTTGATGATCCTAGAAAGGGTATTTTCTGACATCTTGAGAGATTAGATCAGAGATTCTTAACCTTTTTTTTTCATGACATGATCTCATTTGGCAATTCAGTAAGGCTATGTGGACTACTACTTTTCAGAATATTGTTTTTAAATGGACAAATAAAATACACAGGACCACAAAGGAAATAAATTGTATTAAAGTACAGCTATCAAGATTTTATATATATATATATATATATATATATTCATGGACTAGATTCCTTTCAGTATTCAGATCCTATGCTACATTTTCCCTTTCTCTCTTCCATTCTATATCCACTTTCAAATTTGGGAAGTTATCACTTAAATCAGACTTCTAAATTGTAAAAGCAAAAACATATCTTAGAGGATGGGAGGGGGCCCCTCTTGGAAAACTTCCACAGGAATACATTTCCATTTATATATTTGCTTTTTGAAAATGTTATGATGGGAAATGCCCATCATGAATACAGAATATTCTCTGATCAGTTAGCTATTTGCAGGGTCCAACGGAAAGATTTCTAATTTCATCAGTTAACATACATTTGTCAATGCTTACTGTCTGTCAGACATTGTTCTGGGTTTCTGAGCTAAGCCTCACAGAAGCTGGTTCCAATTTTGGCGTTGTCACTTATCTTCCATGTGCTCTTATATATAAGGTCATATATCAAAATCACATATCACAACTTTGAGCTTCTGATTTCCTAGTCTCTTAAGTTCCTTTCTAGATGTCTGTTACAATAATACATACTTATCAGAGGATTCTAAAGGAAAATCTGTATTTTTAATTTTCTTTTGATTGCAGCATGGATTATTTTTCTGGGACAGATTGGAGTATTATTAGTCTATCCCCTTCTCCCTTGTTCTTGCTATACATTAGATGCTTTTAATGTGTGACCATCTGGTTGGATGAAACTGAAGAGCCTTAGTTATATGACCCAGGTAGCAATATTATATACCATTGTGCCAGAGTAACTGGAGACTTATTGATAAGTCTTCAAGTCTGAATGCCATAGAAAGGTTCCTAAGAGTTCATTGTTACATCTTTTTGTCATGTTATATATTAGTTGTAATGGGCAGAAGAGCTAGTTTCCCTTTGCACAAAGAGGAATTGGTGGAGGAAAGTTCAAGAATGATATTTTCAGGGCAGCAGCAGATTTTGATGTTTTAGCCAGACTGAATTTCTTGTTCTGAGATTGGCTTGGAGAAAATTGTAGCAAACTGGCTGAGCTATGAAAAATGAGTTCGGCCAATGGATACAGATGAGGTGAGACTCCCATGGGAAGCAAGAAGAGCCATGGCTGAAGACTCCAACACCACCTGCCTTATAAGAAGCTCTCTATTGAAGCTATGACTTTGTTCCTTGTTAACAGACTGGAGTCTAAGTTCCATTTATATCTTATACATTTGTAATAAATATGCACATGCTAAATTCTCTGATTGCAGTTGAAATATTTTAGGATACAAAGTTAGGTATTCCTAGAAAGGAGACACCATACATATAGATATAGCTATGCTTTTATTATTGATAAGTCTCCAAGTCTGAATACTGTGCATCTCTCTTCAAACATCTTGCAGGTGTGAAATGTTGATGTATTCATAAAGCTCGGTTCTTCCTATCAGATGTGATTATATTGTTTTTGTTTGGGTGTTGTCTGATGGACAAGAATAACACTGTTTGGGTAAGAATGGTCTTGTCCTTAGGCGTCTATTCCTTTCTGGCTTCCTCCCCTAAAAGAAGTACTTCCTGCCTTTTAGCCAAGTGATGAGTAATTTGAAGAGACTTCAGGATGTGACATAGAGACCAGTCAGGCCATAATTATTTTGATGGGATGGATGACAAATCAGCTCTTAGCATACATCCCATCTAGGTAAAGTCAGGAAATACAGAGAAAGCTAAAAATAGCTTATGGCTGTGTAGCAGCATCTTTCACTGTAGTGATATGTTGTCAAATTAAAGAAATCATGCTTACCCAATTTCTCATTGCAATACCTAAACAACATGATGCTTCTTGTCATTTGAATTTAAATGATTTTTGGCAATTGAGAAGTATCTTAAGAATGAACTTCAGGGTGAAGAGCTAAGGATTGTTACATTCTCAACCAATATAAAGATAAAAAAAAGAATCAAGATAGCATGCATATTAAGTACAATGAAATGTGGAAAAACAATAGCAACAAAATTCAGTGCACATACAGATGGAAAAAAACAGAACATAATACCAAAAAAATTGAAATGTATATAGATTCACTTTTTATTTGAGTATACTTTACATAGCAAATAGTTTATAGTTTTATTCTGGTTTTTATTATGTTACCTTTGTGTTTGTCAATGTATTTCTGTTTAAATTATTATTTAGTACATAAAAATATTTTTAAAATATTACTGTATGTACTATGTATAGCAGAGAATATATTATAAGAAGAACAAGGTATTTGGAAGATGACAGTATATAGGATAATGAAAACTTTTCTAGGGTAGGGTTTGGTAGTTTGTTATTATTGAGTCATAGACCTTAATTTCTTGATATCAGCAATATAGATAGAAAAAGGCCTGGGGAAGTCACTTATCCTTTTTCAACCTCAATTTCCATATCTATGGAACAGGAATAATAATAGCTGCACCTACTTCAGAGGATTATTGTAAGGATCAATTCATATAATATATGTAGTGCTTTGCAAAAGTTAAAACACCATATAAATATGTGTTATTATTTTTATTATTATTAGCAATAATAAAAATAACTTTATGCCAAAGAGTTAATATGAAAGTGCATCTTGATTTTCATGGGCAGGAATGGAAAAATTGAATCCAAACATTTAGTTAATTCCTTGTTCGTGTTCCATCTGGCAGAAATTTATCAACTGAGGTGAAAAATCAAGAAAGAGACACTTATGGTAGGAACAGCCTCATATTATGAGGGCTACATTTCTTAGTTTAACAATCCATGCTGTTAGGCTTCATTTTCCTACAAGAGGTGCCCTGTTGGAAAGCCTCTCCAGCTGAGCTGGCAGTTGGGAATCATTGATTCCTCTGCCAGAACTAAGATGAAGAATTGTGATCCTTTTTAAAATCTTTTCTTTATTTCAACTTCAGTATATATTGTAAGAAAGACAGGCTTAGGGCAATGCCCTGTGTTACAGAAATACAAGATAACATGGCATTTCTCAGTCCTGGTATATCCTTCAGAACTCTGTGACTTCCCATTTTCCCCCCTTTCCAAGTGGCAGATGAAGAAAAGATGCAAGCAAGAATGTCATTTGATTCTGATTTTGAATATTTGATTTAGAGCAAAAAAGAAAGGAGAGAGCATAGCTTACCTTGGTCAGCTTGATCTGAGGAAATCCTATGTCCAGGACAAAGTGACAAGGACAAACTCAGGACCTGTATTAATGACAGTTAAACAAAAGAAGGAGATGGGACTGAATCAGACTTGGGAAACTGCTCAGCACTCTCTTTATTCCCAAACTGGTTCATCTTCCCTACCAAAACCTCCTCTTTTGGATACCAGTTTCTCATGCCCCCCAAATCTTCCCCTCCCAAAGGAGATTTTTTATGACTGCAAAGTCATGGAAATACCACATTTAAGAGTGACTCAGAAGACTTTGATTTTGAAGGTATAAATGGGCTGCAGCATGTAACCTAGGATGTCTTGTGTATGAGAAATAGTATAAAAGACATCATCAAGCACATGTATGACAGAAGAGACAGGCTGGTCATGGGGTAGAGGGAGAGAGATAAAAAATGAATATCTTGAGTACCATGCTTGTATCTTCAAAATATGAATAAACTTTGAAAAAGGACTGGCTCAAGCATGTTGGGGAAGACCTTTTTGTAGGGATTTGCAGAAAGATGAGGACAAGAATTGCTATGAAGAAGGCATTGAAGGGTTGTAGTCAATACTGGACAAGGGAACACCAACAACATCAATGAAAGAAGGAAGGAAACAAGCTTTTACTAAGTGCCTATTATGTGCTAAGGGATTTACAAATATTATCTCATTTGATCCTCTCAATAACCCTGGGAGTTAAGGTGCTGTTTTTAACCCCACTTTGCACATGAGGAAACTGAGGCAGACAGAGTGATTGCTGAGTGTCACACAGCTAGTAGTGGTAGTGGTGGGTTCCTAAGGCTGGATTTGAAGTCAGAGCTTCCTGTCTCCAGTCCCAGAATTCACTATGGCTCCACTTAGCTGCTGATGAGTTCACAGAATCTCTGTAAGGACAGGTTCTAGCTTAGGCACATTTCACCCTATGGACATTTTTTTTATCTGTTGACATTATTTTTCTCAGTCGGAAAATAATCCATACATGTGCTTATATTTGGAAAGATTTTGTTCTGGGACTTGTACAATAGGAATAACAAGAATTATTTATTAAATACCTACTATGTACAGGTCACTGTGTAAGATTCTAGGAATTCAAAGACAAAATTATAATTCAACAAACATCCTATGTGCCAGACAATGTGTTTAAAGCTGAGGATGAAAATAAGAGAGACAGTCTTTGCCCTCAAGGAACTTACAATCTAATGGGAAAAAAAGTTACAAAATGAAGCTGAAAAGAGGGGAGAAGGGAGCACTAGGGGTTACCCAGCATGTGGACATGTTTTTCTGCAGAGAGGAAGCAAGTAAAGCTGCTGATGGAGGAAACCAAGGCTTTGGAAGAGTTCAGTTATCCACCCTGCAGCCCTTAGAGAAGTAAGATTTGCCCTGTCCTGGGGTGATAGAACATGTAAACAGGACAAGATAAACATGATAATTTGAGGAGAGAATGCCCACAGATGAACAAGGAGGATTGGGACACTTCTTGTAGGAAGTGTCATATGATTTAAGCCCTGAAAGTACCCGAGGAGCCTAAAAGACAGAGGTGGGCAGGAGACCTAGTATAAGGGACAACTCAAGCAAGGCAGAGGTAAGAACTACCATGTCAAGTTCAGGAAATAGCAAATAAACAAATTTAGTTAATAGAATACATAATATCATAGATTTAGAGCTGGACTAGATCTTAGAGGCCATTCAGTACAACTTCCTTGATTATAGATAAGGAAATTGAGGCATTAGGTTGTTGTTACTTTTTCAGGGTTCTACAACTAGTTAAGTGTCTAAGGCAGGATTTTATCCCAGATCTTCCTGATTTCAAGTATTGTACTCTATCCATTAATACTATCTTTCACGAAGAGAAGTAATGTGAAATCAGCCTAGAAACAAAAATTGGAAAAAATTTTTGAAAGATTTTAAATGATAACCTGCTGGTGCAGTATATAAGAGACAATAGGGAACTAATAAAAGTTCTTGAGGAGGGAAATGGTGTGATGAGAATTATATTTTGAAAAAATACTAGAATTTTGGAAGAATTCTAAATACAAAATTTTTGGAAAAATTCTATTTTGGCTTTTATACAGAGGATAGATGGCTAAGGGAAAGCAAAAGAGTCCAGGAGACCAATATATAACCTTCTTTTATTTTTTTAATATTTTATTAAAAGTTTTTTATTTACAAAACATATGAGTGATTTTTCTACATTGACCTTTGCAAAAAACTTTTTTTCCAAGCTTTTCCCTTCCTTCCCCCCACCTCCCACCCCTAGATGACAGGCAATCTAATACATGCTAAATATGATAAATTATATGACAAATCCAATATATGTATACATATCTATACAGTTATCTTACTGCACAAGAAACATCAGATCTAGAAAGGGAAGAAAAAAACAACCTAAGAAGGAAAACGAAATGCATGGAAATATTCACAGAAAGCAATAAAATGCGGTGTTGTGGTTCACACTCAGTTCCCACAGGCCTCTCTCTGGATATATATGACTATCTTCATCGCTGAACAATAGGAACTGGTTTGAATCACATCATTGTTGAAGAGAACCATGTCCATCAGAATTGATCATCGTATAGTCTTCTTGCTGTGTATAATGTTCTCCTGGTTCTGCTGATTTCACTCAGCATCAGTTCATGTAAGTCTCTCAAGTCCTCTCTGAAATCCTCCTGCTGGTCATTTCTTACAGAACAATAATATTCCATAACATTCATATACCATAATTTATGCAGCCATTCTCCAATTGATGGGCATCCTTTCAGTTTCCAGTTTCTTGCCACTACAAAAAGGGCTGCCACAAACATTTTTGCACATGTGGGTCCCTTTCCCTCCTTTAAAATCTCTTTGGGATATAGGCCCAGTAGAAACACTGCTGCATCAAATGGTATGCACAGTTTGATCACTTTTTGAGCATAGTTCCAAATTGCTCTCCAGAATGGTTGGATCCATTCACAGTTCCACCAACAATGTATCAGTGTCCCAGTTTTCCCACATCCCCTCCAACATTCGTCATTATCATTTCCTGTCATTTTAGCCAATCTGACAGGTGTGTAGTGGTATCTCAGAGTTATCTTAATTTGCATTTCTCTGATCAATAGTGATTTAGAGCACCTTTTCATGTGACTAGAAATAGTTTCAATTTCTTCATCTGAAAATTGTCTGTTCATATCTTTTGACCATTGATCAATTGGAGAATGGCTTGAATTCTTATATATTTGAATCAATTCTCTATATATTTTAGAAATGAGGCCTTTATCAGAACCTTTGAATGTAAAAATATTTTCCCAGTTTACTGCTACCCTTCTAATCTTGTCTGCATTCATTTTGTTTGTACAAAAACTTTTTTAACTTGATATAGTCAAACTTATCTATTTTGTGATTAATGATGACCTCTAGTTCTTCTTTGGTCACAAATTCCTTCCCCCTCCACAGGTCTGAGAGGTAAACCATCCTACATTGTTCTAATTTGTTTATAATATCATTCTTTATGTCTAGATCATGAATCTATTTTGACCTTATCTTGGTATATGGTATTAGGTGTGGGTCAATGCCTAATTTCTTCCATACTAGTTTCTAATTATCCCAGCAGTTTTTGTCAAATAGTGAGTTTTTATCCCAAAAACTGGGGTCTTTGGGTTTACCAAACATTAGATTACTATTGTCATTGAGTATTTTGTCCTGTGAACCTAACCTATTCCACTGATCCTCTACTCTATTTCTTAGCCAGTACCAAATGGTTTTGGTGACCACTGCTTTATAATATAGTTTTAGATCTGCTGCAGCTAGGCCACCCTCATTTGCATTTTTTTTCCATTAATTCCCTTGAAATTCTTGACCTTTTGTTTTTCCAGATGAATTTTGTTGTTATTTTTTCTAGGTCAGTTAAATAATTTCTTGGGAGTTTGATTGGTATAGCACTAAATAAATAGATTAGTTTAGGTAGTATTGCCATCTTTATTATATCTGTTCGACCTATCCAAGAACACTTGATGTTTTTCCAATTATTTAGATCTGACTTTATTTGTGTGGAGAGTGTTTTGTAGTTTTGCTCATGTAGATCCTGACTTTCCTTTGGCAGATATATTCCCAAATATTTTATACTATCAATAGTTATTTTGAATGGAATTTCTCTTTGTATCTCTTGCTGTTGCATTTTGTTGGTGATGTATAAAAATGCTGATGATTTATGTGGGTTTATTCTGTATCCTGCAACTTTGCTAAAGTTGTGGATTAATTCTAATAGTTTTTTAGTTGATTCTCTAGGGTTCTCTAAGTAGACCATCATATCATCTGCAAAGAGTGATAATTTGGTTTCCTCATGACCTGCTCTAATTCCTTTAATCTCTTTTTCTTGTATTATTGCCAAAGCTAGCATTTCTAATACAATATTTAACAGTAACGGTGATAGTGGGCAACCTTGTTTCACCCCTGATCTTATTGGGAATGTTTTCAGTTTATCACCATTACATATGATGCTAGCTGATGGTTTTAAATAGATGCTACTGACTATTTTAAGGAAAAGTCCATTAATTCCTATACTCTCTAGTGTTTTTAATAGGAATGGATGTTGGATTTTATCAAATACTTTTTCTGCATCTATTGAGATTATCATATGTTTTTTGTTAATTTGGTTATTGATATAGTCAATTATGTTAATAGTTTTCCTAATATTGAACCATCCCTGCATTCCTGGTATAAATCCTACTTGGTCATGGTATATTATTCTGGGAATGATTTTCTGTAATCTCTTTGCTAATATTTTCTTTAAGATTTTTGCATCAATATTCATTAAGGAGATTGGTCTATAATTTTCTTTCTCTGTTTTTGTTTTACCTGGTTTTGGTATCAGTACCATGTCTGTATCATATCTTTGGGCATAGTTCCAAATTGCTCTCCAGAATGGTTAGATCACTTCACAGTTCCACCAACAATATATGTGCCCCAGTTTTTTCAAATTCCTTCCAATATTCATCATTATCTTTTCCTGTCATCTTAGCCAATCTGAGAGGTGTGTAGTGGAACCTCAGAATTATCTTAATGTGCATTTCTCTAATTAATAGTGATTTAGAGCACCTTTTCCTATGACTAGAAATGGCTTTAATTTCTTCATCTGAAAATTATCTGTTCATATCCTTTGAGTAGTCACTTTTCTTATGATCCCTTTGCAGGTGAAGTTGCCCTGAAGGATTGCCCAAGAAGGTCATGTAATTAGTCAGGGTTTCTGAATTGTAATGGCAATGGATTTCATTGGAGCAAGCATATGAGAATAAAATAAGATTAAACTTTAAAAAATTGATAGAGGGGAACAGTGCTGGTACATTCTTAAAGAATCAACTGATTTTCCTAGGTTTCTCAGGGTTCAAGTGTGAAGGTAGTTGGGGAAGAGCTTTACAAGATAAGTTTTATAAGTATGAAAGTGCATGAATTTGAAAACAATCATCACTAATGAAGAATCCTCTTGGTGCAATGTTCAGCATTCTGCATGCATTCTCCCTGTGTTTTCTCCCATCTCCATGCCTAGTTATACTTTTTTCTTTCTCTTTCATCATCACATAGACCAAGCCCAAGTTTTTGCTAAAGTAGGCTGTTTTCTGGGTTTATGTACTTGACTTTCTTGTCTCTGGAAGGCATTGCTCTTTCATTTTACATAGGAAGTCAAAAATCCATCCTAAGCACTTCTTTCCTCAGGGATAACTTATGCACTATCCCCTCTATTTTATACTCTATAGGGCCTGAGGAGAGAACAGGCAAATCTAATGTAACAAAATATTGTAGCCCAGCTCTACTTTATCCTGGAAGTCCCATCTCAAATTAAATCTGGGATTGAATGGGTTTCCATTGATCCTCTTTATGCCTTCTTTAAGTTTTCTTAATTGCCCTAGGAAATGATGCAAAATATGATCCTTCAGAAAATGACAGCTTTCTTTCATCCAGAGTTCTTCAACTCCAAAGTCTAGCTCTGTTTTTCATCAAAAGAAAATTACTTTTGAATTCCTCTGAGCTTCTCATTTCCCTCTCTCCTTCCATGCACCTCATTGTGAATCAGTTGAATCCTCTCAAGCATGCAATCCAATTACTTTTATTGTGAAGTTGAGTCATGATTGTCCTTAATAGTCAGAAAATTATCCAGCATCTAAAAAACAAAATGCACAATTAAAAATCCACTCACAGAATTTTCCCTGTGATTTGTTTCTGACCTTAGAGAAGTATTTCTTATGTGGACTACCGTTTTAGGCATTTGACATTTCACATTTGTTGTCCAATTTTTTTAAAAATGGAAACTTGTTTTTTGGTCCAGGATTTTTCTAATTAATTCCAAGCCTGAGAGGTTAGTTGAATGTGTTCCTTAAGGAATCAAAAATTTTTCATCTTGGCTTATGAGAATTATCAGGTTATCAGGAGACAATGTTGTTGTTATTCAGTAGTTTCAAACATGTTTGAGTTTTTGTAATTCAATTTGAGGTTTTCTTGGCAAAGATATTAGAGTGGTTTGCTGTTTCTTTCTCCAGTTTATTTTTTTTAATTAAAACTTTTTATTTGTATAACATATGTATGGGTAGTTCCCCAGCATTGATCTTTACAAAACTTTCCATTACAAATTTTATCCCCAGTCACCTCCCCTCCCCTAGAAGACAGGAAGTCCACTACATGTTAATAATGTTGAAATGCTTGAGAAGTTATGCAAGAAAAATCCTATCTACAAGAAAAAAAAAGAATCAGAGAAAGGCAACACAATGCAAGCAAACCTCAATAGAGAGCATGAAAATGTTACGTTGTGGTCCATATTTCATATCTCTCTCTCTGGGTGTATATGGTTTTCTTCAGTGAACAATTGGAACTGGTTTGAGACAATTCTTTGTTGCAGAGAGCCATGTCCATCAGAATTGATCATCATATAATATTGTTGTTGCTGTGTATGATGATCTCCTGGTTCTGCTCGTTTCACTCAGCATCAGTTCATGCAAGTCTCTCCAGGCCTCTCTGAAATCGTCCTGCTGGTCATTTCTTATAGAGCAATAATATTCCATAACATTCATATACCATAATTTATTTAGCCACTCTCCAATTGATGGGCATCCCTTCAGTTTCCAGTTTCTAGCCACTACAAAAAGGGCTGCCACAAACATTCTTGCACATGTGGGTCCCTTTCCCTCCTCTAAGATCTCTTTGGGATATAGGCTCAGTAGAAACACTGCTGGGTCAAAGGGTATGCACAGTTTGACAACTTTTTGAGCACAGCTCCAAATTGCTCTCCAGAATGGTTGGATCCGTTCACAGTTCCACCAACAATGTATTAGTGTCCCAGTTTTCCCACATCCCCTCCAACATTCATCGTTATCTTTTCCTGTCATTTTAGTCAATCTGACAGGTGTGTAGTGGTACCTCAGAGTTGTCTTAATTTGCATTTCTCTGATCAATAGTGATTTGGAGCAACTTTTCATATGATTAGAGATAGTTTTAATTTCATCATCTGAAAATTGTCTGTTCATATCCCTTGACCATTATCTATTGAAGGGTGGCATGAATTCTTATATATATGAGACAATTCTCTATATATTTTAGAAAGGAGGCCTTTATCAGAACCATTAAATGTAAAGATGATTTCCCAATTTGATGCTTCCCTCCTAATCTTGTCTGCATTTGTTTTATTTGTACAGAAACTTTTTAACTTAATATAATCAAAATTATCCATCTGGTGTTCAATTAGGAGTTCCAGGTCTTCTTTGGACATAAATTTATTCCATCTCCACAGGTCTGAGAGATAAACTATATTACGTTCCTCTAACTTGTTTACAAAGTCCCTCTTTATATCTAGATCATGAACCCATTTAGATCTTATGTTGGTATGTGGTGTTAGGTATGGGTCAAGCCATAATTTCTTCCACACTAGTTTCCAATTTTCCCAACAGTTTTTGCCGAATAGTGAGTATTTATCCCAAAAGCTGGGGTCTTTGGGTTTATCGAACACTAGATTGTTAAGGTTATTGCCTAGGTTGTCCTGATAACCTATCCTGTGCCACTGATCGACTGCTCTATTTCTTAGCCAGTACCAAACGGTTTTGATGACCACTGCTTTATAATATAGTTTTAGATCTGGTACAGCAAGGCCACCTTCATCTGCCTTTTTTTTTTTCATTAATCCCCTTGAAATCCTTGACCTTTTGTTCTTCCAAATGAACTTTGCTACTATTTTTTCTAGGTCTGTAAAATAATTTCTTGGGAGTTTGATTGGTATGGCACTAAATAAGTAGATTAGTTTGGGTAGTATTGTCATTTTTATTGTGTTCGCTCTGCCTACCCATGAGAACTTAATGTTTTTCCAATTGATTAGGTCTGATTTTATTTGTGTGGAAAGTGTTTTGTACTTTAGTTCTATAGTTTCTGACTTTTCCTTGGCAGATAGATTCCCAAATATTTTATCCTATCATCTGTTATTTGGAATGGAATTTCTTTTTGTATCTCTTGCTGCTGAAATTTGTTGGTTATATATAAAAATGCTGATGATTTATGTGGATTAATTTTGAATCCTGCCACTTTGCTAAAGTTGTGAATTGTTTCTAGTAGTTTTTTAGTTGAATCTCTAGGGTTCTCTGAGTATACCATCATGTCATCTGCAAAGAGTGATAATTTGGTTTCTTCATTACCTACTCTGATTCCTTTTATCTATTTTTCTTCTCTTATTGCTAAAGCTAACATTTCTAATACAATATTAAATAGTAATAGTGACAGTGGGCAGCCTTGTTTCACTCCTGATCTTATTGGGAATGGTTCTAGTTTGTCTCCATTACATATGATTCTTGCTGATGGTTTTAAGTAGATGCTACTGATCATTTTAAGGAAAAGCCCATTTATTCCTATACTCTCTAGTGTTTTTAATAGGAAAGGGTGTTGGATTTTATCAAAGGCTTTTTCTGCATCTATGGAGATAATCATATGGTTTTTGTTAGTTTGGTTATTAATATAATTAATTATGCTGATAGTTTTCCTAATATTGAACTAGCCCTGCATCCCTGGTATAAATCCTACTTGGTCATAGTGTACTATCCTGGGGATGACTTTCTGTAATCTCATTGCTAATATCTTATTTAAAATTTTTGCATCAATATTCATTAGGTAAATGGGTCTATAGTTTTCTTTCTCTGTTTTCACCCTACCTGGTTTAGCTATCAGCACCATATCGGTCTCATAGAAGGATTCTGGCAGTATACCTTCTGTCCCTATTTTCTCAAATAGTTTGTATAGTATTGGAATTAATTGGTCTTTGAATGTTTGGTAGAATCCATCTGACCCTGGAGATTTTTTCTTAGGGAGATGGTTAATATCTTGTTCTATTTCTTTTTCTAATATGGGGCTGTTTAAATAATTTATATCCTCTTCCTTTAACCTGGGCAATCTATATTTTTGTAGATATTCCTCCATTTCATTTAGATTATCAAACTTACTGGCATAAAGTTGGGCAAAGTAACTCCTAATTATTGCTCTAATTTCCTCTTCATTGAAGGAAAGTTCCCCTTATCATTCTTGAGACTAACAATTTGATTTTTCTCTTTCCTTTTTCTTATCAAATTAACTAAAGGCTTATCTATTTTGTTGGTTTTTTCATAGAACCAACTTTTAGTTTTATTTATTAATTTGATAGTTTTCTTATTTTCAATTTTATTAATTTCTCCTTTTATTTTTAGAATTTCCAATTTGGTATTTAATTGAGGGTTTTTAATTTGTTCTTTTTCTAGTTTTTTTTTTAATAATAAGCCCAATTCGTTGATGTTTTCTTTCTCTATTTTATGCAAGTAAGCATCTAGAGATATAAAATTGCCCCTTATAACTGCTTTGGCCATATCCCACAAATTTTGGTATGTTGTCTCCTTATTGTCATTCTCCTAGATGAAATTATTGATTGTGTCTATGATTTGCTCTTTCACCCATTCATTCTTCAGGATTAGATTATTTAATTTCCAATTAACTTTTGGTTTATTTTCTCCTGGCCTTATATTGCATGTGATTTTTATTGCATCATGATCTGAAAAGGATCCATTTACTATTTCTGCCTTTCTGCATTTGATTTTGAGGTTTTTATGCCCTAACACATGGTCAATTTTTGTATAGGTTCCATGGACTGCTGAGATAAAAGTAAACTCCCTACTGTCTCCATTCAACTTTCTCCATAGATCTATCATACCTAACTTTTCTAACAATTGATTTATCTCCCTAGTTTCTTTCTTGTTTATTTTGTGGTTTGATTTATCTAATTCTGAGAGAGCAAGGTTGAGATCCCCCACTAGTATAGTTTGGCTGTCTATTTCTTCTTGCATCTCTCTTAATTTCTCCCCTAGGAATTTGGATGCTATTGCACTTGGTGCGTATATATTTAGTATATATATATTGCTAGTATATATTATCTATGGTACCCTTTAATAAAATATAGTTTCCTTCCTTATCTCTTTTGATTAGATCTATCTTGGCTTTTACTTGATCTGAGATAAGGATTGCTACCCCTGCTTTTTTTTTGTTCACCTGAAGCATAATATTTTTTGCTCCAGCCGTTTACCTTCATATTATATGTGTCACTATGTTTTAGATGTGTTTCTTGTAGACAACATATTGTGGGATTCTGGTTTTTAATCCAGTCTGATATCCGCTTCCGCTTTATGGGAGAGTTCATCCCATTCACATTCACAGATAGAATAACTAATTCTTTATTTCCTGCCATCTTATTTACCCAAGTTATGTTTTCCCCTTTCCTTTCCCCTTTCTCCCTTCCCCCCTCCTCAGTACTTTGCTTTTGATGACCCCCTCCCCCAAACAATACTCCACCCTTTAGATCCCTTCCCCCTGTTTTTACTCCTTTCCCCTGATTCTTCTATTTTCCCTTCTATTAGTTTGTCCCTTACTTTTCCTCCTTTCCCTCCCACTTCCCTCTAGCAACAGACAAGTTTCTATGTGAAATCAAGTGTCTGATATACACTTTTAGAGCCCAACCTGATGAGAGTAAGATTTACACAATGCTCATCTCCTTCCCCTCTTTCTCTCAATTGTAATATGTTTTCTTTGACTCTTCAAGAGATTTTACCTTGTTTTTACCTCCTTTTTTTTAGATCTTATTTTACCACCTTTTCCCTCTTTTCCCCAGTATGACAACCTTTCCCCCTGTAGTTCTCTTTTTCATATTATCAAAGTAATATCTAGTTAATTATATCTCCAAACTTTAAGTATCTCCCTAGTAAAAATAAAGTTCTCAAGAGTCCTTTGCTTTTTACCTTTTAATGCTTCTCTTGAGTCTGTGTTTGGATGTCAAATTTTTTGTTCAGATCTGGTCTTTTCATTAGAAGTAAGTGAAATTCACCTATATCATTGAATGACCATCTTCTTCCCTGGAGGATAATGCTCATTCTAGCTGGATAGGTTATTCTTGGTTGTAATCCAAGTTTCTTTGCCCTTCAGAATATCTGGTTCCAGGCCCTACGTTCCTTCAGCGTGGAGGCTGACAGATCGTGTGTGATTCTAATTATTGATCCTCGGTATTTGAATTGTTTCTTTCTAGCTGCTAGCAGAATCTTTTCCTTGGTGCGATAGTCCTGAAATTTAGCCACAATATTCCTTGGGGTTTTAATTTTGGGGTCTCTTTCAGGAGGTGATCGGTGAATTCTTTCAATGGTGATTTTGCCTTCTGATTCTACAATCTCAGGGCAATTTATCTTATCCTGAAAGATAGTGTTTAGATTCTTTTTTTCATCATGGCTTTCAGGAAGTCCAATAATCCTTAGATTGTCTCTCCTAGATCTATTTTCCAAGTCAGTTGTTTTTCCTACGAGATATTTCATATTTTCTTCTAATTTTTCATTTTTTTGTTTTTGTTTGACTGATTCTTGAAGTCTTATTGAGTCATTCACTTGCATTTGTTCAATTCTTATTTTTAAAGTGTTGTTTTCTTCAGTTACATTTTTAAGCTCCTTTTGTAACTGGCCAATTTGTTCATTGTGCTCTTTTTCCACTTCACTAATTTTATTTTTCAATAAATTGGTGTCTTTTTCATATCTCTTTTGCAGGGCATCATATCCTTCTTGCAAGATACCGTATCCTTCTTGCACTGATTTCAGTTTATTTTCCCATTTATCCTCCAGCTCTCTTTTGAGGTTCTTTATGCAATCTTCCAGAAAGGCCTTTTGAAAAAGTGACCAGTGATGGTCTTTAATACCTTCTTCTGGAATTTTGTCTAAAGGAACCTCAGGATCTGGGATCAACCCTTCTTTTTCTCGATAAAAGCTGTCTATGGTGAGAGCTCTCTTTTGCTTCTTCATTTTTCTTTTAGACATCGTGGATATGTCTTTAAGGTAGGGAAAAAAACGGCGGCTGAAACGGCGGCTGAAGATCTTTGCCCTGGGGCACTTCGGTGAATTAACTTAAGGTGCTGGGCCGGTGGGGGGCTAGGACTAAGTCCGAATTACTCCTTAAACAAGGCAAGTCTGCCAGAACACCTGCCCCCAATCAGGGCAGAGTGTCCCGAGTGCCTCAGATAAACTCCAGGTGTTTGGAGTTTGGAGTTTGGAATTTCTGCCACAATGAGCTGAGCTGAGTCCCACCCTCACTTCCGGCCTACACAGGAGTCGTCTATTTATCTCTCTGTCTGAGTTAGACAAACCTGATGTGAAGTTCTTCAGAGATATCAGCAAGCAGTGTCCAAATATTTCTGAATTCGTTGACTTGAAGATCAGTTCAGAGGCTTATTTTATTGTTGGTTTGAGAGAAGATCGGAGGAGGATGCAGAGAGTCACCTTTTCACTCTGCCATCTTGGCTCCGCCCCTCGTGAGTCTCTCCAGTTTATTTTTACAGATGAAGAAACTGAGGCAGAGTTAAGTGACTTGCTCAGGGTCACATGGCTAATAAGTGTGTGAGGGGGGCAGCTAGGTGGTGCAGTGGATAGAGCACCAGCCCTGAAGTAAGGAGGACCTGAGTTCAAATCTGGTCTCAGACACTTAACATTTCCTAGCTGTGTGACCCTGGGCAAGTCACTTAACCCCAATTGCCTCAGCAAAAAAAAATGATAAGTGTGTGAGGCCAGATTTGAACTCATGGAGAAGATTTTTCCTGACTAGGTCTGACACTCTGTACACTGCACCACCCAGCTGCCCTGTGGACAATAGATAGCAGTGTTTTGATTCAGTCCCAAACTTAATGTGGATCCCTGGGCAACTTAGTGAGTTTTGTAGTACCTTTGTCAGAAAGAGAATGGAAGGAATATGAAGTAACCTTTTAGTCTTTTTGTCACTGTTTAAAAAAAAAATCCTTCAAATTAAAATAAAGGTAGAGTGGTAAAAGAGAGAGTCCTGGGATTGGAGTCAGGAATGCTGTGTTTCAACCTCCATCCCTAACATTTACTAGATATGTGACTTTGAGCAACTGTCATTTCTTAGTCAAAATGCTGATTGAGCATCTACTTTGTGCAATCTCAAGAAAATTCTGGCTCTCAAGGAGTTCACAGTCTAATGGTGGATTCAACAAATGAACAAATATGAGATTTGTGTATACACACATGAGTGTATATGTAAGCATATGTATATGTATGTGTATGTATATACATATATGTATGTATATATGATATGTTGGAGATAATAAACAGAGGTAAGGCATTAAAATTAAGCACCTCCTGGGTGCCAGATACTGTGCTAAATTCTAGGGATTCAAAGAAAGGCAAAAAAAACCCAGTCCCTCCTTTTAATGAGTTCATAATCTAACTTCTTTTTACCCTTGGACCGATCTAAAGTCAGAGTCTATTTGAGGTCTTCATTTCCTCAGGCTGATGACATCACAGATCCTTCAAATGTTTATTAGGAATGAAACAGGTGTTGCAGCTATGAAATATTCCAGGAATGCTTGCTGATAAAAATCTTTTAACTGGCAATGTGGGAGATTTTCTGTAGGAGTCACATGGAAATTATTTTATTATGTGGTGAGATTGCTTCAGGTAATCTGGGGACAGAGAGTCATAGAACTTTATGAACTAATAATTGTCACAATGGAGCATCAAAGGTTTTGCAATGTGCTACAATTGAATATATGAGGGGAGGAGCCATGTCCTCCTACACTTTAGGAGAGCCCCAGGAAGTCTTGATGAGCAATGCCTGATGAGATGGACAAACAATCTACGGCATGCTTCTGCTCATGTCATGCTGAATAATGCCAGCCAATTACAAAGGAGAAAAATTAAGCCAGGAGCTGAAGCCATCTTTTTTTTTTTTAAGGCTTAACAGGTCTGTCACTGTCATACCTATCAAGCCAGCAAGCAAACATTTACTTATTAAGGTTCTAGTATATACCAGGCACTGTGATAAGTACTGGCAATACTTGCAGTAACTGTTGTTATTCATCTTTATTACCAGGACCTCTAATACTAAAAGCCTAAATTTTTGTAAACCTGAAAGGGCTATATAAATGGCAACTACACACACACACACACACACACACACACACACACACACACACTTTAACATTAGGAGTAATTAACAAATATTCATTGAATTGAATCAACTTTTAATTCTGGTGGCAATTATTATTATCTATCTTATTCTGTTTTCTTTAAAAGTAAAAAAGAATTGGTTACAACTAAACCACTACTTCACAATGAAGAGTCAAAGATCATAAAATCACAGATTAAGAACTGGAAGAGACCTCAAAGTTCCTTTAGTCCTAATCTCTCATTTTACAGAAGCTTTGTCTGGGTCAGGTAGCAAGCAGCAAAGGTGGAATTTGAACTGAGATCCTTTGCCATTAGATTGCAAAAAATTTTGTGGAATTCACTTGTAGGGGGATAAATTAATAATTTGTAAAATCCTCCACATATCTTAAATTCTCTTCTAAAAATTGTCTTATGGGCCCTTTCTAAAGATGTATCTCTATGTAGCCGGCTCAATATAATCACAAATCCTCCTACTCCTTCCCTGCATAGGACAATGGTGATTCTTTGGTATAGGGGAAGCAACTTCACATAGCCAGTATTGAAAGAAATACAAGAAGGGTTTCTCCCCTTTCTTTTCAACAGAGGTCATCACCTACTGCTCCCTACTCCTTGATAGTAGCTCCCACTACTTACTATCAGAACCCAACTCACTACAAACACTGGGGGAGGAGATAGGAGAATTTTGAACCCTTAAGGGTGGTGATAGGGGTGGTAAGTAGAATAAGAAAGGAGAAAGAAAACAAAACCTGAGCATTTTGGGTCCCCAATACTTACTACTGATTTAAAATAATTCCTGCTGGAACCATGTCACCATTCCTTATGTATTAAAATTGTTCAAATACTTTTTCCCTGACGTCATTATTGTAGGATATCTCTGAGAGATTTCATGGCTTTTTATTTTTAAGAAAAGTCAGTTTTCTCTTCTTCATAGTAGGTCTCCAACAACTTCCAACTTTCTATCTTCTCTGGGACGTTTGCTAGATAGATTTGGAAGTAAATCAAAAATTTGGGGATGCATCAATCTTCAGGCCTCTGGAGTTCTTTTGTTCCTCCTTTTCTTTTTATTAATTAATTTATTTTCAATATACATTGCTTTATGAATCATGTTGGGAGAGAAAAAATCAACAAAAGGGAAAAACCATGGGAGAGAAAAAAAAACACAGAAAAAAGGAAGTGAACATAGCATGTATTAATTTACATTCAATCTCCACACTTCTTTTTCTGGGTGCAGATGGCATTTTCTATCCAAATAGTTTATTGGGATTGCCGTGGACCACTGAACAAGTTTTTCATAGTTGATATTGCACATTCTTGCTGTTATTGTGCACAATGTATTTATTCCTGGTTCTGTTTATTTCGCTTAGCATCAGTTTGTGTAAATCTTTCCAGGTCTTTCTAAAACCAGCTTGTTCATCATTTTTTATAAAACAATAATATTTATTACCTTCATAGATCACAGCTTATTTAGCCATTCCCCAATTGATGGGCATCTACTCATTTTCCAATTCTTTGTTACCACAAAAAGAGCTGCTACAAATATTTTTGCACATGTGGGTTCTTTTCCCCTCCTTCTGTTCCCCCTTTTCAATTTGCAGAGTTAGTGGTAATATAAACGTGAAATTAGAGAAGGGACAAAGCAGAAAGATAATCCCTAAGGTTTTTTGAATTCTGTGGAACAAAGGCACATAGAAGTAAATCCATTCTTATCAGCATTTTTGTTATTATTGATGGAGTCAGCCAAAGGACGGGCTTTTCAGGGGACTTAATTCCCCTTAGTTCTTTCATGTCCACGTGAATAGTAGTAGACACCAGCAGGAGGTGACCTGGAGTAGCTTCTCCAGCCCGTGTGACTTAAGGCTCCCTCCCAAGATCACCTGCCACCACTGCTCCATTCTCCTAGTTCTTGCCTTAGCTTCCCCACCCTGTGTCAGCCTGCTCAGCCAGGAAGCCAGAAGTGTAAACAAGGTGACAGGGCTCAGTGTGATCCCTGTGTTGATGCTAGTTTGAAAGCAGAAGAGAAAGGAGATGGGAGGCTGTACAAGAACAGCTAGACACA
This sequence comes from Myrmecobius fasciatus, assembly GCA_023553655.1. Taxonomy (NCBI): domain Eukaryota; kingdom Metazoa; phylum Chordata; class Mammalia; order Dasyuromorphia; family Myrmecobiidae; genus Myrmecobius; species Myrmecobius fasciatus. The sequence continues at coordinate 157,307 of JAJPUD010005423.1, forward strand.
TGTGGAGGAGAAAACAGGTATTTGATGCATGGAGAGAAGAGGCTTTACCTGATAACCTGAATTTAATCAGGTTTTCTTTAGAATTATTTACAAAGATACTTAAGAAAAGAGAAGTCATAAGTGGGTCTAAGGATTAGGTGTCAAATTGATTTTTTATGTTTCTATTATTTGGCACAAAATAAGTGGAGATATTTTGCTTTAGTGGAGTTCTGTTTTAAACTTGATGCTTATCTTGTAAATGATATTTTTTTTGGTCTTTCCTTCTCTCATCTCCAGTTGGTCAGTGGTGATTCATTAGGAGCATGAGTTCATTATACATTTCATGGGAGTGGGCACCCACCCAGACATTGTCTGAGACCCATAATGACTTGCTGATCCTTCATCTTAAGAACTGTGAGGTCTTGAGCCAAAGCACATCCTGTTGTTTTTCCTTTCTTTATCATAAGGAAAGATTCTGACTCCAGTAAGAGAGGAGTTATCTTGGGCTTAGGTTAGTTCTGTTGTTTTCATATACCTCAAGACATTCTTCATAAATTTTATAAATTCACAGTCAATTAATAGTTTTCCCATAACTCATATTTTGTGGGTAGAACAGTGATAGTTGATCCTTGTTACATGAATCAAAAATAAATTAGAAAAAATGAAGGATCACTGAAAATTGGTGTTAGAAGGACCCGAGCTTGAGGAGTTCTGAATCCCTCTTTTTGTCACCCTGGACAAGTAACTTAACTTTACTGAAACTATTGCCTTCTCTAAAAAGTGGGATATAGATACTTTACCTATCTCATAGGACTATTGTGAAAAAAGGCTATTATAAGGTTCATAAACTTTAAAGAGGGGTTATTATTGCCAATAATAATTATATTCATCTTTCAATACTTGCTCTTTTTGCTATCCTTGAGGGTAATAAGAATAATTAAAAAGACATTATAAATAATGAATAACAGTATATACTAATATAAGTATATACTTTTCTTTTGGAGGTAGCTAGGTAGGGCAGTGGATAGTGTTTTGGACTTGGAGTTAGAAGACCTGACTTCAAATCTAATTTCAGACAATAACTAGCTGTGTGACCCTGAGCAAGTAAGTCACTTATTCTGTCTGCTTTAGTTTCCTCAATTGCAGTATGAGGAAAACAGTAATATCTATTTTTCAAGGTTTTTATGGGAATCAATGTAGATAAAGTGCTTATAGCATAATCCCCAACACATAGTGGGCACTTTGAATGCTTGTTTCCTTCATTTCTTTTACACATTTTGACTTTCGCTGTTTTCTAACATGATACAGTAGAAAAAAGTATGTGGCTGGAAGCCACTAACGAATGTTTTTATTCTAATTATGCTACTAATTGTGGCATCTTGGACATGCTATCCTACTTTTTTTGAGCATCATTTCCCTTACCTGCTCAATGAACTGTTTGGACCTTAGATCTCTAAGGTTCCTTCCATTTCAAATATTTTTTGATTTTCTAATCTTCGTCATTAATATCATTACTAGTATTTTCCAGAGATCAGATCATATTTAATAATTAATAAACATTTGACAGAGATCATATTTAATTAAAACTTATATGCAATTTATGAGAATTTGTTTGTTTTAACATTCTTAATTGCCTTAAATTCTCTTCCTATGGAAGTAAACATAATCTACTTGTACAAAGTATTACCATGTCATTTGCATTGTTTTGTACATAATACTTTGGTGAAACACTAAATTAAAAAGCAAAGCAGATGACTCCTTTGTGTTAATATGCTAATACTTTTGGTCTCTCTTTCCATTCTCTGTTGAAGGTACACTCTACCTAACATTATTAGTTGGTCACACACACACACACACACACACACACACACACA
>JAJPUD010005424.1:0-23687 GCA_023553655.1 Myrmecobius fasciatus
TCACTAATCCAATACCTCAGAGCACAGTGGAGACCTAAAGAAAGAGGTTTATGGGTGATCAATTAAAAAAAAAGATTTCCTCAATTCTCTATGTGGTAGTGAAGTTAAAAGTTGTAGAAATTAATTCAGTTATTTGTTTTTCTTTGCAACATTCCCTTTTCTATTCTATTAAAACCAGTGATGTCCAGAAGAAAATACCAGTCCTAGTATGGTTTCTGTAACAAGGCAACTTCAGTAAAAGAAGGGAAAATATCCAAGGATTGTTATAAAGAAGTATAAATTGTTAACTTATAAGTTGTCAACCATTTTGCATTTAACCAGGCTTTTATATACTTTATCTATAGGAAAAGCATATAGACAGATAGCACTGCCTATCTACTCTTCTGCCAAATTCCTGGAAGCTGAGTCAGAAAAGATAAAGACTGCAATTACAGAGATGTTGGAGGATGAAGGGTGTATGATTCCTATTTCTCTTCTCTATTTCCTTTGTAATCAAGTTAAATATGGGGTAGTTCTATAGGTTTCCTTTTCTCTTATTCAGTTTACAAATATTCCTTGAGAGTAAATTAGCACCCAGGGATATTCTATACTTCCCACAAGAATCCCACAGGATTCCCCTATAATTCCCACAAATGAGCAAAGAAGAAAAAAAATGACCTAGTCATGCTATGAAATTAGTATCAATTTATCTCTTACATATCATAGTGTTTAGCAGTTAGGAGGATATATATTAATCATATATAATTATACATATGCTAACCTATATTCAGAAGTATTCCCCAATCAATATAATAATAATAATATCAGATTGCTTCAAGACCTCCAAAGAGGGGAAACCAATCATCTTTTGAGGCAGTCCATTTCACTTTTAGGCAGTGCTAATTGATGAGAATTTTTTCCTAATATCAAGATTAAGCTTGCTTTTTGAGATCTTCCATCCTTTGTTCCTAGTTATGACCTCTTGGGCTAAAGGAAACAATTTTAATGCTTACTTCATACTATAGCCCTTCAAGTTCTTAAAGTATCATGCTCCCTTTTAATCTTATCTTCTTTATGTTAAATATATCTAATACTTTTCAACTGATTCTCACATGACATGGACTCAAGTTTCTTTATATTCTGGTTGCCCTCATCTGGACACACTTCATCTTATCAATGCCTTCTTTAAATGTAGTGCTCAGAACTGAACACAATACTTCAGATGAGATTTGAGAAGGCTAAATACAAAGAGACAATCACTTCCCAATTATTGGAAGCTATAACTTTCTTAGTGAGGCCAAATATATTGTTCAGTGTTTTTAATTATGTTTGTTTCTTCCTGACCCCATTTGGGGTTTTCTTGGCAAAGATACTGGAGTGATTTGCCATTTCTTTTTCAGCTCATTTTGCAGATGAGGAAACTGAGGCAAACAGGGGTAAATGACTTGCCCAGGGTCACACAGCTAGTAAATATCTGAGGTTGGACTTGAATTTAGGTATTCTCGACTCCAGACCTGATGCTCTCTCTATCTCTCCTGAAGCCAAAGATATCAGCAGCTTTTTTGGCTGCCACAAAAATTGTTGACTCATAATGAGTTTTAGGGTTTTTTTTTTTAATAGAAAAATATATTTATTTCAGCATGGGACTGCATAGTTGCCTTCTTTGCCACCAGCACTCCTCCCTACTAGGAATAGCTTTGTCTTGTGGCTATGACTTTGATAATATAGCCGTACACTCTATCCCATATCTTTACGTAACAGAGACTTCCTAAAACAGCAGCATGCTCTCATGAGTCTTGTTGAATACAGAAAAACATTGTTCTTTAGAGATTTTAGGCATTCATGGTAAGAGGAAAGGAAATCTAATTCTATCAACTGAAGAATGTTTAGGTACCCAACAATGTAAGACCAAATAAACCTGTGAAGGTCTTTTTAACTGGATAGCGGGAGGTAGTCAGATCAGTCTTCCAGATAGTCTCTACCTCATTCTCCCCTTTGTTGAGCAATCTTCAGAACTTCAGGACATTGCTGATGCTTCACCACTGGGGTCTGTTTGGGTTATATGCTACCAACTCTGATGAAATGGACATATTTCTTGGATACTGTTACTATTGCAGTTCTCTTCTACTTCTTTGGGCTATGATAAGCGAAATGTTCAGGTTCAGGAGTCCCATTGCCCTTGAAGCCAAGAGAAAAAGGTCATCATTTGCAGCAGACAATCTCCTTGATCCTGGTTCAGAACTTTTTGCTTTTCTGTCCAGGTCAGCAGCCTGTGGCTCTGATGCTTGCCTATTTTTTCTAGGAGGATATAAAAGTTTGGGGCATCACTGATAATCCCAGTTATTTTGACTGGCTTCCATATAGTAGATTACATTCTGTTTTATGCACTGGAATGTCCTATAGGTGCTGTATTTCTGGATCAGGTACCTGGAGCCTAGTGATGTCTGTATGGAGCATTTCGATGATCAGCTTCCTGGGGAGGCTGTGCAGGTAAGCAGGAAGGCCTGAGTTCTCAGCAGCCTCATTTAAGATCAACAATTTCCTTCTCTGGTCCTTGTACTTTTCTTTCAAAAGAGAGGTCAGTCTTTTGACTTTTTAACAATTAAATTATTGACTCATTGAATTTTGCAGTCTACTAAAATCCAAAGATCTTTTTCAAATCCACTACTGTCCACTTGGAATTTTTTTGTTTGTTTGTTTGTTTTTGTATCCCAGTTGAGAATAAGCATAATTTTGTTTTTATTAGATTTAGACCAGTGGTATTAAATTCAAATAGAAACAGACCCCTTTCAAGTCATATATTGACTTAGGAAATACAAATGAAAATCATCTATCTTGTACTGTTATTTTCAATTATTTTGTTAAACATTTCCCAATTACATTTTAATCTGGTTCTGACTATGCTGGCTCACATTTGATCTCTCTGTTATTCACTTTCAAGACATCTGTGAATCCAAACTGTCATCACTATGTTAGCTATTCCTGCCAACTTTGTAAAAAACTAGAATTTCATGAATGTGCTATCATCAAAATTACTGGGGTAGGGAAACATCAAACAATACATGGCCAAAAACTGATTCTTGGGATACTTCACTGAAGATCTCCTAATTTGGTGGCACTGAGTTTGGGTTTGGCTACCCAACCAGTTCTGAATGCAAAATATTGTCTAGGCAATACCACTTCATTTACTCCACAGCATAACATAAAATACTTTATTAAAATCTTGTTAAATCCAAATAAACCATAAACACATACATACACAGAATATTTTACTCAAACAACTTGATAACTCAGCCCCCCCCCCAAAAAAAGGAAAAAAAGATTAATTTGGCATGATTTGTTCTAGTTGAATTCATCCTGATTTTTTGTACATGAGGGAGTTGCAATAGTTGAGCAAGCTGATGGAGTCTGTGTATATGTGAGAAGCTAATAATACTATAATTACTAAAAATGGTTAATATTTAAAAATTTTAAGATACCATATTAAATATACTAGACTATTCTTGAGTTTCCCTAATACTTTGTCCAGATATTTTCAACTCTTTAACATGCTTTATTTAACCAGGTCTTTTAAAAATAAAAAATGATTAATCTTTGATAAAGATTGAGTACTTAGGAGAGATTAGATAACTGTTCTGCTATATAATCAGAGCTGGGTTAATCTACAAATAGCACCTCATTTCTGTTAGGTTATTAAGAGATTTCATTGGATGATCTCAACTTCCTTGATGTTTATTTTTCATTTTATCTTATATAGTAGGAGTTCTTAACCTGGGGTCCATGAACTTTAAATATCTATCTCTATAGCTATATACATATGCACATACACACATATGCATATAAATTGTATTCTGAATACTTTATGTATTATTTGAAGAAGTTTCATAGGCTTTACCAGGCTCCCAAAGAGGTCCATGAATCCTTCCTTTAAGTGTGGTTAATTACCTTGTATTTACTGTTTTATTCATAAAAGTTCTCATCTACCTCTTAGTAGTTAAGACTCTCAAGTATTTTATAAATTCTGTAGTTATACTGAATGGAATTTCTCTTTCTATAAATTCCCAACAGATTCATTTGGTAAAATATAGAAATGCTGTGGTTTTATTTTATATTCTACAACTTTGATGAAATTGTTTCAACTATTTTTTTTTTTTTTATCAATTCTGTGGGGTTTTCTAAACATACCATTGTAGCACCTGCAAAAAAAAGTGATAACTTGTTTCTTTTTTTTGTGTGCTTATTACTTCAATTCCATAGTTCTTGGTTTTAGATATATATATTATTTATCATGTTAAGGAAGAATTTTTTTTTTTTTTTTAGTTTTTCCCCCCAATGGAAATGGCTTTTACATTTTATTGAAAGTGTTTTTGGGTCTATTGCTATAACCATATAAGTTTTGTTTTTCTTGTCATTCTTATATTTATAATGTTCCTAAAATTAGACCGACTCTGAATTTTTTATGCAAATTCATAACGTAAAATCTATATGATGAATTGCTGTATTCTCTTTGCTTATTTTGACTCTCCTTGTTTAGATATCAAGACTACTCATAAATCAGGGTCCAATTAGTAAATATAAATTACAAATGTTCCTATTTTGGTCAGAAACTCCAGAGGGTCTTACCCTCCCAGATTGGATTTTTTTTTTTAATTAGGCCTTCTTTTGCCTCAATTCTTACCTAAACTTAATCCCTGAATGGGCTGTTGCCTCGATTAAAATGAGACTTGTTAAAGAACTTGGCTTAAAAAAGTCAAGGTCTCTCAATGCATACAAGATCATCTCAACTCATCCTGATCTAAATCTTGCCTCTGGACCCTGAGGGCACTGAAGGAGAAAGAAAGGCTGGTGACTTTGTACTGACAACTCTTACATAAATCCAATTCACTTGCATGCAATAGCATCACTTCCTTAATGTCATGGTTCTCTTTGAGAATGAAAAACAATCAATCAAGATCATATTTGTAACACTGAAAGAACTGGGTAGAATCCTTTCTCTTTTTGCAAGTAGTTTTTATAATATTGGAATTATTATTATTTTTTTAATTGGAAAGAAGTCATTTGTAAATCTATCTACCCAGTCCTTTTGAGAGTTATTTTATATTTTTTCAATTAATTTTTCTAAAAATTTGGCCATTAAATTCTATTTCTTGTTCTATTGCTCTAGGGTATTTTCTATTTTTGTAAACATTTATCCATTTCATTTAAGTTGTCACTTTTATTGGCATATAGTTGAAATAATTTTTAATAACATTCTTTCTCTTTTGCTTGCTTTTTCCTTTTCACTTTTTTGTTACTGCTAATTAGGTTTTCTTCATTTTAAAAAATAAAATTAGCCAATGGCTTATTTATTAAATTGGCTTTAAAAAGTAAGTTCCTAGTAATTCAATAGATTTTTTAAACCCAATTTTATTATCCCTTCTTTTAATTTTATGGTTTCTATTTTCATATTTAAGTGAGGTTTCTTCATTTATTGGTTTACTACATTTTTAGTATATGCCAAATTCACAGATTTATTCTTTTTATCTTTGGTTGATCTCTAGATTCTTTTTAATCCTTTCTTCAATGGCTACTTTATAATTTTTATTTCATTAAGTTCAATAAAGGACATGCTCAATATTTATGTTTTTCTGCATAAGGCTTTTAATCTCCTAATAAATGACAAATTATTATAAAAAACATTTTCTGATCATACTTTTTAAGTTTCTCTTTACTCTTTCTTCACTGAATCTTTATTCTTATTTTCATATTTCTACTTATTAGCTCTGATCTTTTCATTAGGAATGCTTAGAAGTCTTCAATTTCATTAAAGGCCCATTTCTTTCCCCCAGATTTCCAGGTCATGTGAACAAGAAGGCAAGCTAGAAATTTCCTCCAGTTGTCATGACTTCTTAACCCTCCCCAGAACAAGAAGTGATCTTCCTACAGGTATCTCTATAACTTGAAGACAGCAGAGAAAGCTAATCCATAAAGTACACTCTCTATTCTACCAGCTTCCACAGCCTGGCATGGTAGCATAACCTGACACACAGATGTGTGCTTCAGCAATTTTCTTTCTGCTGTAACAGTCTCTGTGTTATGCCAAAGTTCCCTCGTCTCAGCTTCCCTCAATTGTTTTGTCTCAGTTTCCCTTAATTGTTCTGCCTCAGTAGCAATCTCCCCCCTTCTAATCATCCAGACTGAAATAATTGGGGCTGCAGAGTTATGGCCACTGGCATTCCAAAGTCATAAAACCTCCAGATGGCCTTTCTCAAATACCTAGACATATCCCTTATATTTATGGCTCCAGTCTCAGTGGCTCCTAGCTTCTTCCCAAACTTATCAAAATTCATGATCCCTTCCTCCATACCTCCAACCTGTCAGGACTGAATTGATAGTCCTTTCTGGGAACTGCAACCCTCCCAGTACCCTCCCCTTCCTTCTGCCTCTTGAGCTCTTTGTTTCCCTGAGTGCTGGAGCCCTATAAGAATCCTTGGAGCAAACTCTAGAGTGCTGAATACTTTGAGCTCCAGAAAGCTGGCTAATGGCTGCCAGTCTAACTCTCCATGGACTGGGTGCTTTGAGACAAGAGTTCCATTCAGTCCCATCCATAGCTATGGATTCTAAACTCTCCATTACTATCAATAAAATATTAATAATCTTCAATCTATAGTACTGCCTCAGCTTCTCCTGGAGCATTACACTAACTACCCTCTTCTTATCCTAACCTGTGACCCTCATGATACCAATAATCTCAGGCAAAAAGCAACAGAATTTAATTGTGATTATCCACACACCCTGTGCAGCAGAGGTGGAGGTAGAGTAAATTACGGAGTTTGCTCTGGCCTGGAATATAAGCACGGCAACATTCTGTGCTGTAGTAGTTCTGAAGCAGAGAACTAAGGAATAAAGGGAATTGGAGTAAGGCACCAGCATGAGAATTGGGCTTTAAAAGATTTAAGGGAAAGGGGGACAGCATCTAGTAGAAATCAGTTCTGTTCCCTCCATAAGGCACTTGAAGCAGAAACTAAGGCTGGTGAAAAGCAAAATCCTTGAGTATGGAAGATTTAGACAGCTTTAAGGTCTACCCTTTGGAAGGTATAATTACTTCTTTTCTCATTCTGTATAGTATTGAAACAAGTTCAAACCTGCCTGAATTGATATTGTAAGATAGAGGAAAATGACTGAACACCAGTCAAAGCAGAGGATATCTCAGGCATTTCCAAGAGAGCACAGAAATTGTGAGAGGATTTTGGGAAGTTGATAGAATAGGTCAGATAATTCCAACTTCTCCAGATTTCCCTCACAAAATTGTACCTCAGGGTAAACTTAGAGCAGTGAAAATGAATAAGAATGAGGCCAGATTAGTGGTCTTGCTGGGACAGATACCAGGATGGAGATATTTGAGGGGGGGGGGAAGGGAGTGTAAGGTGTAGATGTAAACAGCTCCAGGCTTGTTTTGATGAAAAAGCAAGCTGCAAGCTCTAGGGCTAGCTGGGTTGGGAGGTAGCTTCATCCCTAGCCATAAAGATTTCCACCTCCCAGAGATTGTGGGAAGTACAGTATCTCAGTGGGGGAATATTGAGGGAAGCTCAATATTCAATGATAAGGAACACCAGGCCCAGCTGTGCTCCTGAGAAATGGCTCTGAGCAAGAAAAAATCAGTACATACTTGGTGAGTGCAGAAGCAGTGGGGTAGAAGCGCTGCTGGTTACAGGCACTTCCAAGAGGCTAGAGTTCTTGGTTTCTGTTCCAGGGCCAGAGGGGAAAACTAAGGAGGACCTGAAGTCAGAGACACCATCCTCCATAGAGGGTCTAGAGGCGATTGCACCTACAATCTGCGGCAAAAAGGAAAAAAGAACAAAGGAGAAAGAATTCAACCACATGGCAATAGGGAAGACCAGGGTTCATCTTCAGAGGAAAATACTGAAGTAAAAAGTATCTCCTATCCCAAAGACTAATGTTAAAATGATCGCTTTACCCCAAAAGAATTGATAGAAAAACTCAAAAAAAAAAAAAAAGGCTTTTAAAATTAAATGAGAGATAGTGAGGAAAAACAAAGGGGGAAAAAAGTGGGAAAAAAAGAACAATCCAAGAAGAACAAGAAGATCATGAAAAGAAAGCCAATCAACTAGAAAAGGAGATCCAGAATCATAAGGAGAAAAATGACTCCTTGAAAACTAGAACTGGACATGGGGAAGCCAGTACACTGAGACCAAAAAATAAAAACAAAATATAAAGAATGAAAAAACAAGCAAAATATGAGACATCTTTAAAGAAAAACAATAAATCTGGAGAACAGATCAAGAAGAGGAAATATAAATATAATTGAAGTACATGAAAAGCACGCTCAAAAAAGGAATCTTGATAAAACAAAAAATCCTGAAATCTTAATACAAGAGAGAAAAATAGAAATAGAAAAAAAAAATCCACCAATTCTCACCTAAGAGATCCTAAGAGAAATGTACAGAAATATCATAGTCAGATTCTGAAATCCTCAGAGCAACAAGAAAAAAAATAATTCAAATACAGCAGAGCCACAATTTAACCACACGAGAACTAGCAAAGGCTACAAAACCACTGGTTTTGGGATACCATATAACGAAAATCAAAATAACTAGGGCTGCAACCAAAAATATCATACCCAGCAAAGTTAAGCATAATCCTGAAAAAAAAAGGACACTCAATGACCTGCCAGACTTTCAGGATTTTGATGCAAAAAAGACTTGAAGAAAATTTGACAAGTCAGATGCATGACAAATATGAGATAAACATCAAAGACTAATTTCAAGAACTGTATATGTTTTATACATGGAAATGTAAACCATATCTCTAAGATTTTCATTAGTAATTGGGTAGTCCAAAAGAAAGATTATGATTATAAAAAGCAAAACTATGTAGGAAAAAGGTAAAAAGAATAATTATGTTATATGAATGAGGTACAAGAGCAAGAAGTGATACAGAAGAATTAGAGGAGGGAAGAAAGTTAGTAGAGCTAGAACTAACTCTCATTGGGAATGGGTTAAAGAGGGAACATTTTATAATATCTAGATCTGGGTATAAAAATCTTCTAAATTTAAAGTGATACAAAAGGAAGGGAATAGGATGAGGAAGTAAAAAATGGGATATAGACTAACAGGAATGGTATAGATTACTGGGAATGTGATAAAGAGGGAGGTTAAAGGGGGGAGAAGATTCTTGGGGGGGTTGTAGGTTAATTAAAGTAGGCAGAAGAGTCAGCAGGAATAGGAAAAAAGATTCACTCAAAAGAGAAGAAAATAGGGAAATTACATTATTTATGTCATACTAAATAATACTGTTTTAGACTAAGATAACTAGGTAATAATATAAGGTTGGAATATTGCTGTGGTGTAGGAGATGATGAATTGGTGGATTTAGAAAAATAGGGAAAAACTTGGACTTAATGAAGGATGAAATTATCTACCTTCAGAGAAACAAGAGGACAGACAAGCATAGTATGGCCTTATATAGATGCAAATATATGTATATGTGTGTGTATATATATATATATATATACACACATAAATATATTCGTATTTGGGGGAGGTGAGAGGGTAGGATAGAAAAGGAAAAAAATAAAGTAAAAAGTACACAGTAGAGAATAAGAGAAAACCTATAAGGAAGCAAAAATGGATAGCTCTGAATATAATGTACAGAATTTATTATTTAGGTTTTCTTGAAATGGAAATTTCAAGTGATACTTCCATACTTGTTACTGAAAGGTTCCAGAAAGCATGATGAAGAATGTCGAAAATGGTTAAGTACCAAAGGAATGTTTTCCATAAGGAATACATCTCTAGTCTTCATCCTAAGCATTCCCCACCCACCCACCCAATTCCCTAAAAGGGCAAGTGGAACTTCCAGTTTGGGAGAAACAAGCCAGTCCTGCCCAGCAGCTCCTCTCTTATTGACCCAACTCACTTTCTGAGAGGAACCATGATTTTTATACTCTCCCTTTCCCCAATTGGTATTAGCTTCCTGGGGTGGGGATGGGGGCCTGGATGTGAAGATGGAAGTTATGGTCCCATTCCCTCTGTTACCCAGGGCTATGCCCAGGGCTCAGGGCTGCCAGAAATCATAGGTCCTCCCGCACTGTCACTTCAGCCTCGGCTCCCACAGATACTGCACCTGCTGCTTTTCCTCCTGCTAAGAATGCTGGTTGCTCCCTGCCCCTTTCAGGACTAATATTTTGTGAGCACGGAGACTACACACTGCAGACACTGCTCAAAGACCTATCCCCCATTCCCAGGCATACCACACCTCAGCATCATGGGTTCCAATCTGACATCTCTGTGCACCATCACATTTGCTGGGGAGGAGCTGCCCATGCTAAAGGCAACAGTGCAGCAGAGGGGGCTGTACACTTGGCCAACTTTACATCCCTATTACTCAACTAAGATAACAATCAAGTGTGATGAGTGCCAAGCAAGCTTCAAGTGCCGAAGCATTTTTTCTTTTCAAATTGTGTCAAATATCAAATTCAATGTGTTCTGAAGCAGACAAGTGCTGAGGTTCCACTGTATTTCTAATCCTATTTAAGTTTTAAATAAATTAATTAAAATATTTTTAATAAAAAAAGGAAATGGAATAATGTGTTTCAAACATAATTGTAGCTCTAGAGTTTTCCCAAGGCGACATACTCAACAAAATGAAGCCTCATTATCAACAATAAAAGATGAATATTCATAAAAGAAAGGAATTTGAAGTGTTCTTATAAAGAATGTTGGCTATAAGCAGATTATTTTGCACAAACAAAAGAAACAGAAATATAAGAAAGAAAAAAAAAACAATAAGGAAGAGCTAGAAAATGAAATACTTTGCTCCAGAGAAAGGGGGCGAAGGCTGGAAAGAGAAAGTTATCTATAAAGTTAAAAACAACAAAATGAGAGACCATTGAAAGATTTCTAATTCTGAAAGTATATCTGAAATAAAATAAGTGATGGTAGAGGATGAGACCTAAAAAATTGTGCACTAAACATGATAGCATCCCATCTACAGAGATTCAATGGTATGTGTGTGTGAGAGAGAGACTAAACTGTAGAAAAGAAGGACACATTAAAGGTGAGGAGAGAGAAAAAATAAAAGAGAATATCTGGGGTATCTTAAGCAAACCAATGGTAAAAAATGAAAGGAAATAACTCCTGTTCTCAATTCATTGGTAAGAGGTGATTTCACTGAAGAATATTTCCAGGGGAAGAACTCCATCCAAAACAATTATACATATTTATGTACTATTAAAATGAAGAATACAATAGAATTGGAGGAATACCTTCCAAAAATATAAAATGCCCCAATTACCAGAAAACCAAGTAGAGATCTTAGATAATCCAATCTCAGAAAAAGGAAACAAATCACTGTAAAAGAAGTACTGGAGAAAAAAAAATGTTTAGTACATATAAACTCATAGAATGCTTCCAAACTTTTAAAACCCAATACCAATATGATACAAATTGTTCTTAAAAATTGAGAAAGAAAGCACTATGTAAGTTTTGCTTGGGGGAAGGTTTTTTTGGTGAGAAAAATACAATACTAATAATTAAATAAGGGAAGGCAATACATAGAAAGAGATCAACCACAATCATTAATGAATATTGAATTAAAATTTTTAAATAAAATGCAATCATACAAGAAACTATTCTTTATGAACAAGGTAGATTTATACTAGAGATGAATGGAAAGATAGTTCAACACTAGGAAAATAACATAATTATTGCATTCATGTAAAAATAAATCTAAAACCATGGTTGTGACAGCCAAACCATGAAAAGCAAGAACTGGGAAAAAAACTGTAAGTTAAATTTCTTAATGAACACTGATGTAAAAATTTTAAATAATTAGTTTAATTTAATTTAATTTAAATAATTAATGTATTCCAAAAGATCATAAAAGTGTGAAAAGGACCCACGTGTGCAAAAATGTTTGCACACTATTTTTTGTAGTGGTAAGGGAACTGGAAGTTGAATAGATACCCATCAAATTGGGGAATGGGATACAGAACCTGTTTGCTAGCATTTTATTTAAAATTTTTACATTAGCATGGTATATGAATGTAACGGAATATTATTCTTCTATAAAAATGATGAGCAGGCTGATTTCAGAAAATTCTGGAAAGACTTACTTATGTAAGATGATGCTTATTGATGCTGAGTGAATTGAGCAGAAGCTGGGGAACACCATACACAGTAACAGCAAGATTATGTGATGATTCACTATGATAGACTTAGCTCTTCTCAGCAATGCAGTGATCAAAGATAATTCTAATAGACTTGGGAAGCAAAAATACCATCCACATGGAGAGAGAAATGTGGACATTGAGGGTGGATGGAAGCATAGCATATTTATTTATTTATTTATTTTTGCTTTTCTTTTCTTACCCTTTTAGTTTGATTTTTCTTGTACAACTTGACAAATATGGCAATATGTTTAAATAGGATTGAACATATTTAACTTGGATTGCTTGCTGTCTTAGGGAGGGAGTAGTTACAGGAAAGAGGGAGAGAAAATTTGGAACGCAAAATCTTACACTATGAGGAGGTGGGATAGATAAGGCTGACAATATTAGGCAAACTATAAACATAATTTATTAGATTAATAACAAAAACAACAAAAATCATATGATCATATCAATAGATGTAGAAAAAGCTTCTGACAAAAGACAACAGCCATTCCTATTAAAAATACTATGAAATATAAGAATAGAGCCTTTTTGTTTTTTAAAGAAGTATCTAAAATCAAAAGCAACCATTATCTGTAATGAGGATTAACTTGAATCCTTCTCAATAAGATCAGGGATGAAGCAAGCATGCCCACTAATGTCCACCACCATCATTCAATATTGTATTAGAAAGCCTAGCAATAGCAGTAAGAAAAGAAAAAGAAATTAGAGGAATGAAATAAGAAAACAAAACTATCAATCTTTGCAGATGATATGACATTATACTTAAGAGAACCCTAGAATATCAAATAAAAAAAATGATTGAAACAATTAACAGCTTTAACAAAGTTGTAGAATATAAAATAAATATAAATCTTTAGCATTTCTATATACTTCCAACAAATTCAGAAGGAAGAGACAGAACGTGAAATTCCATTTAAAATGATTGCAAACAAGACAAAATACTTGGAAGTCTATCTGCCAAAACAAACCCAGGGACTTTTTGAACCCAATTTCAAAAAACTCTTCATATAATCAAAAATTAGATCTAAATAATTGAGAAATAACTATGCTAATGAGTAGGCTGGGCCAATACAATAAAAATGAGAATTTTGCCTAAGTTAATTTCCTTATTTATACCATACCAAAGCACCAAAAATTACTTTATAGAGGAAAAAAAATAACACAATTTATCTGAAAGAACAAAAAGGAGAATAAAAAGGGAATAAGTGAAAAAAAATGTGAAGTCAGACAGTTTAGTAGTTCCAGATATCATACTATATTAAAGAGAATAATCATCAAAACAATCTGATATTGGTTAAGTGAAAAAGTGGCAGTTGATCAGTGGAATGGTACACAATGTAACTGTTTTTATTATCTAGTCAATTAGACATATCTGACTTTTTGTGACTTCATAGACCATCACACATCACACATCTCACATCAGGCCCTTTTATCCTCCACTATTCTGAAGTCTGTCCACACTTATGCTTATTGTTTCCATGACACAATCTCTCAATGTTATACTTTGTTGTTCCCTTCTCCTTTTTGCCTTTAATCTTTTCTAATGCCAGGATCTTTTCCAACGAATTCAATCTTATTTTGTGGCCAAAGTATTTAAACTTCAGCTTTAGTTTTTGTCCTTCCAATGAACAGTCTGAATTAATTGATTTGATATCCTTGCTATCCAACGGACTCTCAAAATTGTTTTGTAGCACCATAATTAAAAAGCTTTGATTCTGTTAGGGGATCATGGAAAAATATATTTGTCAGACCTATAGATAAGGGAAGAACTTATGAATAATAATAATAAATTAATTAATTAATAATAAAAGAGGATCCCAGGAAGTAAAATGGTTTATTTTAATTACATTAAATGAAAAAGGTTTTATACAAAGGAAACCAACATAGTCAAAATTAAACAAAAAATAGGAAACTAGGAAAAGAATTTTATAGTAAGATTCTCTAATAAGAGCCTCATTTCTCAAATAGATAGGGAACTGCGCCAAATTTATAAAAATATGACTTCACCAATTTATCAGCTGTTAAAGGATATGAACAGACAATTTTCAGAAGAAAAAAAATCAAAGCTATCAACAATCACCTGAAAAATGCTGTGAATCACTACTGATTAGAGAAATTAAAATTAAAAGTGAGATACTATTTCATATTTATGAGACTGACTAAAATGTTAGAAAAAGAAAATGGCAAATGCTGGAGGGGATATGTAAAAATGGGACACTAATACACTGTTGGCAGAGTTGTAAACAAATCCAACCATTTTGGAGAAAAATTTGGAACCATATCCAAAGGTCTACAAAGCTGTTCATTGACCCAACAGTATTACTACTAGGTCTATATCCAAGAGATTAAAGAAAAAGGAAAAGGATTTATAGGTATAAAAATATTTATAGCAATTCTTTTTTTTGGTGATCAGAATCACAATCAAGGGGATGCCTGCCCATCAATTGGGGAATGACTGAACAAGTAGTAGTATATAATTGTGATGAAATACTATTGTGCTATCAGAAATGACAAAGGGGATGGCTTCAGAAAGACCTGGGAAGGAAAAGGACCTAAATGTATAAAAAAAAAGAATAGCAATTCTTGCCCATCAATTGGGGAATGATTAAACAAGTAGAGTATATGATTATGATGAAATAGTATTGTGCTATCAGAAATGACAGAGGATGGCTTCAGAAAGACCTGGGAAAAGTTTTATGAAATAATGCAAAATAAAGTAAGCAAAACCAGGAGAATATTGTCAATGATCTAAGACAATTCCAAAGGACTTATGCTGCTTATCATTAGAGAGAGAATAAATGACCTGAGTACAGATTGAAACATACTTTTAAACTTTATTTTCATTGTGTATGTATTTTCTTTTGCAATATAGCTAAGATGGAAATATGTTTTACATGTATTTCTGATTTCACATGTATATCTAATATCATATTGCTTACCTTAACAAGTGATGGAGATATAAATAAATGGGAGGGAGTAAAAGAATTTGGAAATCAAAATTTTCTTAAATGAATATTAAAAATTTTTATAGGTAATTGGAACACATTAAACAAAATAAATAAAAATATATCAAAGCATATGGAAGTGGTTTTTTAAAATCCAAAACCATAAAATTATCCACAGATACATAAAAAGCAACATACAACAATGTACAAAATTTATTTATGCTAAAGACCTTACAAAAGTAAAGGCATAGAGAGACCTTTTTTAAAAAAATCACGAAAAGGATCTCTTTAAAACCAAAAATAAGCATCATATGCAATGGGAATAGACTAGGAGATTTCTCAGTAACTATGAGAGTAAAACAAGGATCCCCACTCTCCTCATTTATTTGATATAGTTCTGTAAATGCTAACAATGGCAATAAAATGAAAAAAAAATAAAGTGAGAGTATAAAGAGGAGATAAAACTATCCCTATTTACAGATGACAAAATATTTCACTTAGAAAATTCTATAGAATCAACAAAGATAATAATTAAGACAATTAAGAGTGTCAGCAAAGTTGCAAGTTACAAAACAAATCCTCAAAAGTCAACAGCAATTTAATGTAACAAAATCCTTGGGACAAAAACAAGAGGAAATTCCATCCAAAATAATTATAAAGTGCAGAAAAGATTTGGGGATAGATCTACCAAAGCATATAAAATACTTCCTGCACCAGAGTGGTAATACTGGCAGAGAAGAGAAAGGGGTGTATTCAAGAAATGTTGTAAAGTTAAAACTGACAAGTCTTGGCAACAGATTACATATAGGGTATGGGAGAGAGACAGAATTGGAAGATTACATCTAAACTAAAGGCTTCAATGTGAAAAGAACATTCTTACCCTTTTAAGTTCTAAAGGGAAGAAATTCTGGATAAAAGATAATGAGTTCAATTTGGGGCACTTGAATTTTAGATATCTATTAGACATTCAGTTTCAAATGTCTGAAAGGCAGGTGAAGATGAGAAACTGGGGGTCGGGAGGGAGATTAGGGCTAGATAAGTAAATTTATGAATCATTAGCACAGAGATGGTAATTAAATCCATGGGAGTGGATGAGATCACTAAATGAAATGGTATAGGAGGTATAGGAGAGAAGAGGGCACAGGGCAAAGCCCTCTAGGACACTCATGGTGAGTGGGTGTGATCTGGAGGAAGATTCAAGTGAAGGACAGAATAAATAAAGAGAAAGTGATATCTCAGAAATTTAGAAAGAATATTAACAAGAGGGTGATGGGCAGTGTCAAAAGTTGCAGAGAAGTCAAGAATGAGAATTGAGAAGAAGCTATTCGATTTAAGAGATCACTGATTAACTTTGGAGAAAGTAATTTTGGTGGAATGATGAATTTGGAAGGTAGATTGGGAATTAAGGGAGATTAAGGAAATTAAGAAGAGTCAGAGGAAAGGAAATAGAGGCACACATTGTAGATGGCCTTCTCAAGGAATTTAGTCACAAAAGGCAGAAGACAACATAGGATGATAATGAGGATGAAAGGATCATATGAGTATTTTTTGAGGATGGAGGAACCATGAGCATATTAAGCACTAGGGAATGAGCCAGTACACAGGGAGAGACAGAAGACAGGTGAAACTGTGGGGTTCACAGAAGATACTCCCTGTTAAAGGAGCTGGAATGGGGAAAAGTTTGTTTAGGCAAGGAGTAAGGGCATTTCTCTTTGTAAGATAACGGTGAAATTGGAGAGTGGCAAAAAGCATCAAAATGAAATGAGATGAAGACAATGCAGAAAAGAAGGACCAGTTGGCAAATGGTCTCAGTAAAATTTTTCAGTAAAGTATACAAGGTTTTCAAATGATAGGATATAGGGAGGGAGGATAATGAGAAATTAAAAGAAACATATACTATTTTATCTAGTTCTAAAAAGTAACTCTTTTGGACAATTTTATTGGAATGATATTATATCTTCAAAATTAAATAAACTGCCATTTTCATTAAATTAGCAAAGCCCAATGAATACTTCTCCAATTGTATGAGTTTGAGTTTATTTCTGCAGAGTGTTTTATACTTGTATATTTCTGTAGTTTCTATATTTTGGAAGGTGGGCTCCAAAATATTTCATATATTCTGTAGTCATTTTGATAGACTTTATTTTTCGATAAACTCCTGCTGAGTTTTCTTAGTAAAAAAAGGTTGATGATTCATGTGGGTTTATTTTATATCTTCCAACTTTAGTTGTTAATTGTTTACATTAATTTTAGTTGACTCT
Source organism: Myrmecobius fasciatus (assembly GCA_023553655.1). NCBI lineage: Eukaryota > Metazoa > Chordata > Mammalia > Dasyuromorphia > Myrmecobiidae > Myrmecobius > Myrmecobius fasciatus. The sequence goes on from JAJPUD010005424.1 coordinate 17,361, forward strand.
AGGCCCTTTAAACATATTACCCTTAAAACATATTACCCTGCCTATGCTGGTTACCTCAATTTATCTTTCTTTTCTTATTACTAAAGGTAGTATTTCTAGCTAGGAAGAGTGGTGACAATGGACATCCTTGCTTTTATCAAATGGGATCAAATATTTGCTATGCTTAGCACAGTGCCTAGAATACATAAATGCTTCTTCTCTTCTCTTCCCTTCCTTCCCCCTAAAACTTCTGAATTTTTTTTAGAAAGATCGCTAAATTTAAGCCTACTTCTTTAACCTTAACACCTATAGTCACCATATAGCTAGAAAACACAGAATTTTGGATTTCCATGGATTCTATACATGGTAGTTGCAAGTAGTATGGAATATATTGTTAATACCTTGTAACATTAATAAGCCAAGAAATGGCATAAAATATCATCAATGATATCAAAGACTGGAAGAGAAGGTACCCCTGTCATCCTGCAAGAATAAGAAGCAGCAGATACACAGCCTAAATGCTTTTCTAAGATTTTCAAGATATCAAAAGAACCAGACAAAAATCTTTAGCATATTGTATAAATTCTCAATAAAGAATTTCTGAAAAGACAAAATAAGAAAAACAAAGGATGAAAGGATATGGAAGGGGTACAATCTGCTCTGATGGAGGAAGTAGCCACAGAGATGAGATCAGAGATACAGCTAAGCACTTGTATTCTTTACTGTGTGTCATTAAATTCTGCTTCTGGAAACTTATATTACCTAAAACTGAAACACTGAGCAAGTAATGATTTTTAGACATGCATGCATGCTTCCCAAGAGCATTCTCACCTTTATACTTCCCTCCATAACATACTTTTTTTCTGTGGTTTCTGTGATTGTGCTTGAATTATGAAGATGGAAAAATAGATAAACCGAAGAGATGGACTTGAATATGTAATTTCAAAATTCAATCTGTTTTATTTTTAGTGGTATATTTTTGAAGGCACTCATTTTAGTTCTAGGAAATAATACATTGTGTTATAAAATACTGTTACACCTACACTTCCATTTTTACAATAGATAATTTGAAATGTTATATGAAAATTAACACAAATTCATTATATATACTCATTCTATGTCTTATACCTTTTAAAGAGGCTTTATCTTAATTTCTGGTTAACTGCCAATTAGAAATGGTTTCTGACACCATTGAGCTTCTCTTCTTCTAAGCCTACCCCTATCAAGTTAATCTAAAAATAAGCACTTAAATGTACAAGGGGTTCTACTATTTAAAGTAACCATGCAATGAATCATTCTGTAAAGCAGGCAAATCAGATAGTGATCTGAATTTTCTTAAAGTGCAATAATCTAAGTGAGAAGTGAGAAGGATCTGAACTAGGGTAGTAGTTATATGAAAGAAGGCAGAAGATGACAGTGGTATGAAGAGAGAATTGAGAAAGCTTGGCAATTAACTGAATATGAGAGATGATGGAAAAGTAAACGGTCCAGGAGCAATTAAATAATTAACAAGAACTTACTAAGTGATTACTATGTGCCAGACACTGTGCTAAACTGTATAAATAGATATAATTTTTGTATAAAATACAAAAAAGGTACCAAAAAAAAAAACAAAAGCAAAAGGAATTCTGGGTAATTCCACAGCAAATGATAGCACTTTCCTGAGTAGACACAATAAATGTGAAGAGGCAATTAACCTTCTGAATTTTTTTAGAAAGATCACTAAATTTAAGCCTACTTCTTTAACCTTAACACCTATAGTCACCATATAGCTAGAAAACACAGAATTTTGGATTTCCATGGATTCTATACATGGTAGTTGCAAGTAGTATGGAATATATTATTAATACCTTGTAACATTAATAAGCCAAGAAATGGCATAAAATATCATCAATGATATCAAAGACTGGAAGAGTAACCATTAGGCAATACTCAAAGAGCCTCTTTTTCTTCCATTGCAATATGTATTCTCTAAGGACAGAAATAAGATTTTTGTCTTTCTTTGTATCCTCAGAGATCAGCACTCTGCCACCAACACCAAGTTTTACTAAATGTTTGTTGACTGAATGACTTATGTATCCTTTACAATCATGGATCTTGAAGACAAGGTATAAGCCTTTGTTCTGGTACAGATTCTATCCAGTTCATACATCTAAACGTAATCTTTAAAAGATAGAGAACATCGCAGAGAAAGAAAGGGCTAATGCAGAAACAGACCGAGCAGCAGTTTTATTTATTTATTTGTTTGTTTGTTTGTTTGTTTATTTATTTATTTATCAATCAATCAATCATTAAATCCTCATTCTGGAAACTTATATTACCTAAAATTGAGTTGCTCACTAATGAGCAAGTAATAATTTTCAATGGATGCTTCCCTTCCCAGAATATACTCTTTCTTTTTCTGTAATTATGGTACATTTATAAATTGGGAAGATAGGAAAAAAATTAATTGAGAAGATGGGCATATAAATATAATTAAAATCAATCTGGTTAAGTAACTATTGCATAGTGTCAGGGAGCCTAGAGAGAAGCCTATTCATCCACATGGCTAGTGTAGATAAATATAGGTTCCTTAAGGCAAGTAAGTACACCTAGACATAATTCCAGGAGGCCTGTTCATCCACATAGCTAGTGTAGATAAATATAGGTTCCTTAAGGTAAGTAAGTACACCTAAACATAGCTCCACTTGGACTAAAGACATCCAGGAAGGAAGGCAATGAAAGACAGAAGGTACTGTTATTAGCACAAATGGTTACACCACTTTTAGAGTATAATTTGAAGTACAGAAGAATTATTCTTTCCTTCATTTATACTTTCCCCTCAGTATTTCCCTTGAAATACTAAAACTTTTGTTTTTCTAAAATGAATGTTACTGTTTTGTCTAGTTCTATAAAATAACCAATGACTAAATCTATAATTTTACCTATTTTTTATTATATTGATGCAGCACAGCCATGAGCATTGACTATCCCACCAATTTTTAAAACTGTTCATTTCTTTAAAGAGTATTTTAAATTTATGTCTATATAGTCAGAAAGCCAACAAGAATTTATTAAGTGCTTATTTATTATGTGCCAGGTTGCTAGGCTAAGTGTTAAAGATACAAGGAAATGCAAGTATTCATTAGAAGTTCAAATTCTAATGGGAAAGACAACATGACAACATCTATATAGAAACAAGATATGTATAGTATAAATCAGAAGGAAGGCATTTGCAGAAGGTGAGATTTAGGTTAAGGAGGGAGAATATTTCCAGGCATGGGGAATAACCAGTAAAGAGGAATAGAGCAGGGAGAATAAATATGGTAACCAAGAATAAAGAGACTAATGTCACTGGATTGAAGGACACATAGAGAATCATAAAGTATAAGAAAAATGCAATGTAGGAAAAAGGGAAAGGAGTATGAAAAGGCTATATATTGTCACCTTATTTATTTAACCTTATCTGCAGAGCACATCATGTGAAATGCCAGGTGAGACAAATCAAAAGCTGGAATTATGGGTACTGGGAGAAATAGCAACAATCTCAGAAATGCAGATGATGCCATTTTGGTGGAAGAAAGTGAGGATGAATCAATAAGCTCTTGATGGTAAAAGAGTTGAGTGTAAAAACTGGTGTGAAGGCTAACATTAAAAAAAAAAAAAACTAAGATCATGACAACTAGTCCTATCCCTTTCTGAAAAATGGAGGGAGAAGAAATGGAAGCAGTGTTAGATTTGATACTCTTAGACTCATGATTACTGCAGTTGACAATTGCAGCTGAAATTAAAAGACACTTGTTCCTTGGAAAGAAAGCTATGGCAACTATGGACAACATACTAAAATGCAGGTGCAAACATCACCTTACAGACAAAGGTTCATATAGTCAAAACTATGTTTTTTTCCAGTAAAACTATATGACTGTGGGAGTTAGACTAAGAGGAAAGTTGAGTATTGCAGAACCAAAGTTTTTGAATTGTGGTGTTAGAGAATACTTTTGAGAGTTTCTAGGATAGCAAGGAGATCAAAACAGTCAATAATTAAAGAAATTAATTGATACTATTAATAGAAGGACAAACACTGAAGCTAAGGCTTAAATACTTCAGCCACAAAATAAGACAGAAGTCATTAGAAAAGATCCTCATGTACTGGGAAAGACTGAAGGCAAAAGGAGAGGGGGAAGCCAAGGATAAGATTGATACTGCCATGGATGCAGTGAACATAAGCTGAGACAGACTTCAGGAGATAATGGATAGAAAAACCTGATGTGTATGTGCTGGGGTCGATGAAGATGCAAAGACTCTAGACTGAACAATTCAATAAAGACAATAAGAAGTTACTGTAAATAGCACTTCCCTTTTAATTTTTAACTCCTAGTCTTATCTACTATTAAACAGAAATGCTGTTGGGTTTTGTGAGTTGATTTTAAATACTACTACTTTGCTAAAGTTATTATCTAGGTTTTAGTGAATAAAGATAGTTTTGTTCCTTCTTTGCTATATTATTTGTGCATTTAATTTTGTTACTGTCCTTTTGCTATTGTTAGCATTCACTTATATTCTATTTTTATACTCAATTCCAAAATGGAAAGTTAAGTCATACATCCATAAGACTAAGCATAATTTTTTTAAAAAAGACTTAAACTAAGAAAGCTGATAGAAAAAAAAAAGAAAGTTGAGGGTAACAAGAGGTATAGGGAAAGAGGAAAAGATAATTATGAGGGGGAAAATGTATAAATGTAAGAAAATGGTGGAGTAACATTGACTTCAGATATTACTACCCTTTAAATAGAATCTTTTCTCCAACAAAGATAAAATTTTAAAAAGAATGTAAGTTATTTCCCCTGAGTAGTTTCTTTTATAATAACTATCTCTCATCAAGGTTTATTGAAATAATATGGATATTTTCAAGAATTTAATGAAAATGAGAGTATAAAACATAAAATGAAATAATTTTTAATAGTACCTTGCAATATTTCAAACTCTTAGTTATTTCTGGAAAACAGGATATGAGTTAAGAGATATTATCTGAAATAAATGACCAAAAAATTCATTTAAGCACTTAAAAATATGCTAAGTACTATTTCTAAAATTAGAAAATTAGGAAAAAATTCTCTTATAATAAAAAAATTCTAGAATCCTTAGCAAACTATTATTTTTCATATAACATCAGATTCTATGTATATTATTTAGGTGTATTATAAGATAGGTGGTCTGAAGTAAGTTGTGTTTATTTAAAAAAATAAAAATACATATAATTATGGAATTAGGGTCTCAGAGATTAGTTAATTTTACTTTTATATGACACATGATTATAGAATTTCCATATGAAGCCCTTTAGCTATGAACTATCTCCTAAGGTAGCCTATTCCATTTCTGATGAGTTCTCTAATTCTTAGAAAGCTTTAGTTCGCATGTAATTGGGCAGGTCATTTAATCTCTCTGGGCCTCAGGTTCCTTATATGTCATCAAATAAGCAGATAATTTTTAAAAATCCATCTATATTTTATGAAACTTCGAATGAAATCATCCTCCCTGCCAATTCTACTCACTGCTTCTAAAATTCTCCTTTAGAGCCAAGCAGAGTAAGTAATTACTCCATCAGTGGTGGGGAGTAGATCTTTGGTTGAGGAGACCTTGCTCCCAGTCCTCACCCTCAGGTGGGTAGACATTTCTTCACATCTCTTCTCTTTAGGCATCTCTAGGTCACTACCCTAAAAGGCTGATGGAGGTTTGGAGTGGGGTGAATGAGGAAGATGAGAAGGCAATAGAAAAAAGACTTGATTGAAGCCACTGCATCATTCTCTCCCAATTGCCAATCTTCCAATAAAAAAAAACTTTAGGTTCATTCTGAAAAATGATGGTTCAATCCAAATTTATTTAAACTTTTATAACTCTGAAAAGCTATAATAATATGTAACCATAAAATCTTTTGTTCGATTTGAGTCCTGAGCTGAGAAAAAAAGCCTAGTGACAAAAAAGAAAAGCTCTCTTGACTAATCCTACTCAAATCTTGGAGAAACCAGCATCTATTGAGACCACAAGACAAATAAAGAAAGAAAATAAACTCTTAAAAAAATGAGAAGGGGAGAATTCTGGGAAGATGGCAGAGTAGGTCAGTAAATTTCAAGCTCTTCTGATTTGCCCCACAAATACCAAAAATTTGCACTGAACATAAACTAGTGAAATCTCAAGAGGACTTGAAGCAGAATAATGGCTCTCCTGGTACAACCCAAGAAGATCTGAAGAAAGCCCCCAGGCCAAGGATTAATCGGTGTGCAGAAACACCTCAGGTTAGCTCTGCAGAAACACCAAGTGGGGATCCCTAGGGCTAGCTGGAGTTGGGGAGAGCCTCAAATGGAGCCAGAG
>JAJPUD010005424.1:23697-91263 GCA_023553655.1 Myrmecobius fasciatus
CTGTGAGCACTTGCAGGAAGTTAGAATTTTTGTTTGGGGGTTCCAGGTCAGAGAGGAGGGCTGAAGTGAAACTAGAGGCACCATTCCCCTGCCTCACATTTAGAGATACTTACACACTACTACTTCTCATTTAAAAAAAAAAAAAAAAAAACTGGCAAAGAAAGAATCTAATCATAGAAACTTACTATGGGAATAGGGAAGACCAGGGTCCGTTTTCAGAGTAGGACACTGAAGTAAAAAAAAGCTGTTTCTACCCCAAAGATAAGTGTTAAATGGCTTCCTGCCCAGAGAGAATTATGGGAGAACTGAAAAAAGAATTTAAAAATCAAATGAGAGACACTGAGGTAAAGCTTAAATTAGAATTGGGCAAGGGGAAGCCGCCAGTAAAACCGTGAGAGACCAACTATTAAAATGAAATCACTCTGGCTCTCATAAATTGGTTAACAATAGGTCCCCAGCCAAATTCTACTTGGTCATATTTTGGGCCCAGATAGGCTCAGATGAATGTAAATAGCAATTGTTTCTGTTTTGGCCAGAAACCTTGAGGGTCTTCCCCTCCCAGATTGATTTTTTTTTTGACTAGGTAAAGAAGAGCAATCAAAACCTCATTTCTTCTCTAGCACTAATGAAGATCTGTTAAAGACCTTAAAAGAAAAAAAAAAGGCCAAGGACTCATCCAGGGTCGTCTATATCTTGCCACTAGACCCATAAAGCTCCAGAGAGAAAGTGAGCCAAATGACTTTGTCCCAACCTCCCTCACTTAAATCCAATTCATTTGCATGTCAAGACACTATCTCAGAAGTCATGCTCCTCTCTTCAAGAACAAAGGACAAACAAGATCAAGAAGAATAAACAACCAGAAAGTAGTTCAAACATCAAGGAACTACAGTCATCTTCACCCCCTACAGAGATAAGAAACTAGGAGTTTCTTATCAAAATGAGAAGGGATCTTGAAACATAATGTTCCAAAAGGCAAAACCTGGACGCTTACAACTAAAAATAATTTCTCTTGCAAAGCTGAATTATGTTCCTTCAGAAAAATTAAAGAAGAACTTTAATGGAAAAGAACATTTTTCAAGAATTTTTGCTTTAATTTCTAGTCATATGAAAAGGTGCTCCAAATCACTATTGATCAGGGAAATGCAAATTAAAACAACTCTGAGGTACCACTACACACTTGTCAGATTGGCTAAAATGGCAGGAAAAGATAATGATGAATGTTGGAGGGGATGTGTGAAGGCTGGGACACTGATGCATTGTTAGTGGAACTGTGAACAGATCCAACCATTCTGGAGAGCAATTTGGAGCTATGCTCAAAAAGTGATCAAACTGCATACCCTTTGACCCAGCAGTGTTTCTATTGGGCTTATATCCCAAAGAGATCTTAAAGGAAGGAAAGGGCCCCGCATATGCAAGAATATTTGCGGCAGCCCTTTTTGTAGTGTCTAGAAACTGGAAACTGAATGGATGCCCATCAATTGGAGAATGGCTGAATAAATTATGGTATATGAATGTTATGGAATATTATTGTTCTGTGAGAAACGACCAGCAGGATGATTTCAGAGAGGCCTGGAGAGACTGGCATGGACTGATGCTGAGCAAAATGAGCAGAACCAGGAGATCAATGTACACAGCAACAACAATACTATATGATGATCAATTCTGATGGACATGGCTCTCTTCAACAATGAAATGTTTCAAACCAGTTCTAATTGTTCAGTGAAGAAAGCCATATACATCCAGAAAAAGGGATATGAAATGTGGAGCACAACATAACATTTTCATGCTCTCTATTGATGTTTGTTTGCTTTATGTTTCCTTTCTCTGATTTTTTTCTTGCAGATCTGATTTTTCTTGCACAGCAAGAGAAGTGTAAAAATATGTATACATATATTTGATTTGTATTAACATAATAAACATGTAGTGGACTTCCTGCCATCTAGGGGAGGGGTGGGGCCTAGGGGGGAAAAATTTGTAACGGAAAGCTTTGTAAGGGTCAATGTTGAAAACTTACCCATACAAATGTTTTGCAAATAAAAAGCTTTAATAAAAAAAAGAATTTTTGCTGTAGAAGTTAGTAGAAATTTTGAATTCAAACTGAAATCCAGAGAAACAAGGAAAGTTAAATTTATTTGAGCATTTTTTTTATTTATTAAAACTGTTTTTTTTTAAAGAGTTACCTATAAGGAGAAAGACACCATGAGGAGGGGGGTTGAGAGGGAAAGGGTGAAGAGAAAGATCCCCAGAGGCAGAATGCCATGTCTAACCCAAAAGGAGTTCAGCATAGATAGCGTAGGTCATCTACAGTTTTAAAGGGGAAATTTAACCACAGGGTGTTGACATAACTTGGGATTTCTGAATGGCCATAGCAAAGTGGGGCTACCCACAACCACCATAGAGGGTGGGACTATACAATTATTGATCCCCATCAGTGCCCTTCCTTGTTTGTCTCAGGGAGTAATTTTATCAATAGTCCAGGCTTTCTCTGCCAATTCCACCTACTTATCCAGGACCTATCATATAGGATGATGTGGTTCTAACATTCTAATAAGGGGTGAAGAAACATATGTCCTTTCAGACCCCTATGGTCTTCAAAACATTGAAGGAGTGAAATAAGAAAAACAGAAATGCTGGAGATGAATTGGTTTTTCACTGAGAGTTTTAAAAAGATGAAAGAAAAATGAGGGTAAAAGAAAAATATACTAGTGTATTTAATGAGAGGAAGAGGATTCAATTTCTCATAATTGGGATGTGTAAGAATAATATACAAAGAGTAGGGGACATAGATATTAGATGAAATGAAGAAAGTGGGGTTAAACATATATGGTTTGGTATAGAAATACATCAAACTAAACTGAGATTTGTATGAACTTATACAAAATAAAATTAATAAAACTGAAGAAACAATTTACATAACAATATTGTGAAGACAAACAACTTTCAAAGACAACTCTGATAAAGCACAGTATCAGATTCTCCATGATAAAATAAGCTATCTACTTTTACAAAGAGAAATGGACTTTGTTTGATTCAGAGTGTAGATGGAAGTATGTATATGTCTGTTTATAAATACATACATACACAGGCACATATACATATGTGTATGCATAGCAGAATGCAGGTGAAAACATATATGTATATATGTTATCTACATATACATTAGAATAAAAAGCATGAAAAGGAGAGTAATAATTTCACACTGAATCTTATTTTTATATTGCCATATGTATGATAATATTTCCATTCTGTCATATAGAAGAGTCATATAATATATAGTGCAGACAATTTAAATTCAGAAAAGGTGTTTTGTGTTTTTTTTTTAAAACCACAGAAGAGGAATGAGATATAGGCTCCACTTGAGAGGACTGGGGTGGGTAAGGTAAGATATAAAACAAGCTCCCAAAAATCCTCAGTATGAAGATATTAAAAAGAAGATTGCCATTAAAATAGCTATAGATGGTATGAAATGCTTGGGAGTCTACCATCCAACACATAGACAATGGAACTATATGAATACATTAAAAAACACTTTTTCATTTAAACAATGATTTAAACAATTAGAGAAATACTGATTTCTTATGAGTGGGCCAACCCAATATAATAAAAATGATAATACTATCCTAAGTTAATTACTAATCCAGTATTAATATTAATTAAACTATCACATAATTACTTTATAAAACTAGAAAAAACAGTAAAAATTCGTCTGGAAAAAAAAAGATCAAGAATATGAAGGGAATCAATGAAAAAGAAAAAACAGAAAAACAAAAACAAAGGTGACCTAGTAGTACCAGATCTCAAATTATACTACAAAATGGTAATCATCAAAATTATCTGGTGTTAAGCAAACAATACACAGAAGTAAATGACTACAAGTATTCGATAAATCCAAAGATCCAAGCTATCTGGGGATAAAACTCATTCTTTGACAAAAACTCCTTAGAATACTAGAAAGCTTTCTGGCAGAAATTAAGCATAAATTAATATCTCATTCTGTATACCAAGATGAGCATAAAATAAGTACATGATTTAGACATAAAGGGTGATATGTCTCAAGCAAATAAGGGGAGAATGGAAAAAATTATCATCAGATGAAATTTAGGTAAAAGAAAACTTCATAACCACATGAGATTGAGAGCATCATGGGAAATAGAATGGGTAATTTTGATTATATTTATTTGATTATATTAAATTTAAAAGATTTTGCATAATGCAGTCAAAATTAGAAAAACAAGAAACGGGGGGATTTTTTTTCACAAGTTTCTCTCTCATAAAGACCTCATTTCTCAAATATTTAGGGAACTGGGTCAAATTTATAAAATTAAGAATCATTCCCTGGTTGATAAATGGTTAAAAGATTTGAACAGTTTTAGAATAAAAAAAAATCAGTCACATGTGAAAAATGTTCTAAATCACCAATAGTTTTGAGTAAAGGAAATTAAAACAATTCTGATATAACACACTTCATAACCATTAAATTGGCTAAGCTGACAGAAAAAGAAAATAACATGCTGCAAAGGATGTGGAAAAATAGGTAAGCTAATGCATTGCTAAAGAAATGTGAATTGGTATAAGCATTCTGGAAAAAAAAATTGCCTAAAAGGCTATAACACTGGGTCCTTTTCACTCAGAAATAGTGTTAGTACCACTGTACCCCAAAGACATCAAAGGAAAAGGACATATGTACAAAAATATTTATAGCAGCTCTTTTTGTACTGGCAAAGAATTAGAAACTAAAGGCCTACTCATGCATTGAGCAACGGCTGAAAAGGTTGTGGTATTTTATTATGATGGAATACTATTGTGCTGTCAGAAATGATGAAGGGGATAGTTTCATAAAAACCTAGGAAAATTTGACCTTATACAAAATGAAGTGAGGAAAACAGCAATATCATCATTATAATTAACCATGAAAGAATTTAAGTGGACAGAAAGTCAGACCAGATATCATACATAGAAGCACTTAAGAGCCCCAGTACCAAGTGAAGTCCAAAGTGAAGTAAGCTTAGAAGAGTAAGCAAATTAAAAAAAAAAAAAAAGAATGCTATCAAAAAGAGTTGTTGTGTTGACAAGAAAGCTCAAGACAAATACAGAACTTAATGATTCAAGAACATCTACAATCAAAATGACAAATTAAAAAAAAATGCAGCTTGGGCACAGGGTCATTAAGAATTCATAGAACACTGAAAGCAAGACTTTTAAGAGTTTAAAAATGATTCTAAAAACCAAATGAAAGGAATAGTGGTTAGAAAGGGGTAAAAAAGTAAGAAATAAAGAAGATATGAAAAGAAAATTGATAACGTGGTAAAAGAGATACAAAATTTTATTGAAGAAAATAAGTCAGAGGCAGTTAGATGGTACAATGAATAGAGCACTGGCCTGGAGTCAGGAGGACTTGATTTCAAATCTGGTCTCAAACACTTAACACTTATTAGCTGTGTGACCCTCGGCAAGTCTCAACCTCAATTATCTCACCTCTCCCCCCCCCAAAAAAAAAAAGAAGAAGAAGAAGAAAATAACTCCTTGAAAATAAGAAGTGGGCAAATGGAAGATAGTGACTTCATGAGAGATCAAGAAAAAATTTTCCATTAGACTGAAAAAATAGAAAAAATGTGAAATATCTTACAGAAAAAAATAAATGATCTGGAAAACAGAATGATAATTTAAGAATCACTGAAATACTTCAAAGTCATTAACAAAAAGAGTCTTGACATCATCTTTTAGGAAATCACAAAAGAAAATTCCCCAGTCATCCTAGAACCAGAATTGAAAGAATTCACCAGTCATTTCCTGAAAGAATCTTCAAAATGGCAACTACCAGGAATATTACAGCCAAAATAAGATCAAGGAAACAATTTTTAAAGCAACCAGAAAGGAAGAATTTAAGTACAGAGGAGACACAGTCAGGATCATACAACATGCAAAGGCCATAACTGTAAAGGAAAAAACTTGAAATATGATATTCTTGAAAGTAAAGGATCTACACTTACACCCAAGAATAACTTAACCAGTAAAATGGGACACAATTGTACTGGTGGGGTAGGGGGGAAGGAGGAGAATGGATATTTAACAAAATAGGGGATTTCCAAGAATTCCTGATGAAAAGACCAGAGATGAATAGAAAATATGACATATAAACACAGGAAATAAAAGAAAAGGTAAACATGAGTATGTCAAACTATTTATATTCTTATGTGCTAGATGAAACACGTAGCTCCTCTACCATCATCAGGGGTCACAGAAAAAGTCAAAAATTAGACCAAAAAATCTAGAATATCTCTATGTTTGAAGGATTTTAAAAGAATAATGGTAAGGGTGGAGAAGAGGAGCATACTGGAAGAGAGGAGAAGGGAAAGGGAAAATGGAGAAAGATATCTCCTATAAATGTATGCAAAGAAGATTTTCTACCACAAGACATGGGCAACGGGAAAGTATATGACAACAGAACCTTACTCTCCACCTAGTTAAAGGAAGGAAGAATCTCACATACAGAGTCAGATTTTTGTACAGAAATACAACAACAAAACGAGAAAAGTGTCAAAAAGGAGGTAGGGGAGTACAATAAAAGTAAGGGTAGATTAAAGAAAACAGTAGCAAAAAATGCTCTTAAAGAAGGAGAAGGGAAAAAAGGAAAAGGAGAAGAGGAAAGGATGGTGGGACATACAGATGGTATGTGAATGTGAATATAAATTCATCAGAATTCAACAATTTGTTTCATACAAGAAAGACACACTTAAAAGAAAAAACACACGGAGTTAAAATAAGAGGCTAGAGTAGAATTTATTGTACTTGAATAAAAAAAGATAGAAGCATCAATCTTTATCTCAAAGAAAAGCAAAAATAGAGATAAGTAGAGAAAACTACATTTTGTCATAGACAATGAATTCATATCAATATTAAGCATTTATGTACCAAATAGCACAGCATTTAAATTCTTATTGTAAAAGTTAAATGAATTATAAGAAATCAACAATAAAATTATAATGGAAGACCTCAATTTATACTTTGTAGACCTAGCATAATCTATGAGAAAAAAAATAAAGAATTTAAGGAACTGAATAGAATCCTAGAAAAGTTATATATGATATACCTTTGAGGAATATTAAATATTGGGAATAAGAAGGAATAAAGAAAGGAGCAAGTTTGGTATCTCTGTATTAGGGCATTAAAAATCTCACAAACAATAGCAGAAAAGTATATCAATCACTTCTTTTACTGATCATAATACAATAGAAATCATACTTAGTAAACATTCCTTGAAGAAACATTAAAAATGAATTGGAATCCTAAAAATGAATTAATGAAAAATGAATTTATTCTAAGGAGTGGGTAGGTCAAAGAATAAATCATAGAAATAATAAAAAATTCAACTAAAGTAATGATAATGATGAAACAACATATCAAAATTTATGAGATAAAATGAATTTTGGGAAAAACATTTCTCTAAATACTTTCCTTAATAAAAGAGGGGGAAAAGCAGTTCAATGAATTGGGCATACAACTGAAAAAATCCCACTAAAACAAACCTAGAAAACCAACAAAATAAAATACCCCAATTAAGCACCAAAATAGAAATCTGGAAAAATCAAGAAGAAATTTATAATACATTGAAAGAAAAAAAAAGAATTGATAAATAAAAATAAAAACAATAACATAGATAGGCCATTATCTAATTTAATTAAGAAAAAGAACATCAAACTGCCAGTATATAAAAAAAATGAAAACAGTGGATTCAGAACCACTGAAAAAGAAATAAAAATATTAAGAGCTAGATAATGGAGAAACCAAGAGAGTTCCAGAAAAGCATCTATTTTTACTTCATTGACTACAGATATATCTTTAACTGTGTGATTCATAACAAAATGTGGCAAATCCTCCAAAAAAAAATGGGAAAAATCAAGAAGCAATACTTAGAATTGAATAAGAAATAACTGATTGATTTAACATTGGGAAAAGACTATGACAAGGCTGTATATTGTCACTTTATTTATTTATTTAACTTATATGCAGAGTGCATCATGTGAAATGCCAGGTGAGACAAATCAAAAACTGGGAATTATAGGTACTGGGAGAAACAATCTCAAATATGTAGATGATGCCACTTTGATGGCAAAGATTAAAGATGACTCAAGAAGCTCTTGATGAGTATGAAGAGGAAATGAATATAAAAGTTGGAATGAAGGTTAACATTAAAAAAACTAAGATTATGACAACAACTGGTTCCATCACTTTCTCGAAAACAGAGGGAGAAGAAATGGAAGCTGTGTCAGATTTGATATTCTTAGGCTCAAAGATTACTGTGTTGACAAATGCTGTCATGAAATTAAAAGATACTTGTGCCTTGGAAAGAAAGTTAAGGCAACTCTGGACAGCATATAAAAAAGCAGAAACATCACCTTGTAGACAAAGGTTCACATAATCAAAGCTATGTTTTTTTTCAAGTAACAATGTATGGCTGTAGGAGTGAGAGGAAAGCTAAGCAATGCAGAATCAAAGCTTTTGAATTGTGGTGCTAGAGAAAACTTTTGAAAGTCCCTAAAATAGCAAGAAGAACAATCAGTCAATAATTAAAGAAATTAATTTAGATAGAAAGATCAAATACTGAAGCTGAAGCTTAAATATTTTGGATACATAATGAGAAGACAGGACTCATTAGAAAAGACCCTAATATTGAGAAAGATTGAAGGCTAAAGGAGAAGGATGAAATAGAAACAATGGGTTAGGGTTAGGATTAGCATGTCATGGAAACAATGAACACAAGCTTGGACAGACTTCAGGAGACTAGAAGGACCCAATGTGTTATGGTCCGTGTAGTCAGGAATAGGCAGACTAAGCAGAATAATTTAACAACAACAAAAGCAATTAAGACAAGAAAACTAAAATGAAGGAAACATAGGCAAAAAAGAAAGAATACCATTTTTTTTGGATGTTATGATGATTTTTTTAAGAGCTAACTAAAAGATTAGATTCATCTAAAAAACTAATCAAAATATTTAACAACTTCAGTCAGGATATAAGATAAATTCACAAAAATTATCCACATTTCTGTATATTAACAACGGAAGGAAGATAACGAGAAATTCTCTTTAAAATAACTATGCACAGTGTAAGATACTTGGCGAGTCTACCTGCCAAAGACATACAGAGGAACTAACTACATGAACACAATTACAATACACTCTTCACACAAATAAAAACAAACCTAAATATTTGGAGAAATATTAATTGCTCACAGATAGGCTAAAACAATATGATAGAAAGTATAATATTACCTAAATTAATTTAGTATCATACAAACCACCAAAAGATTACTCTAAAGAACTAGGGGGAAAAAAGAATAACAATCAGTTGGAAAAATAAAAGGTCAAAAATATCAAAGGAATATGGGGGGGGGGGGGAAATGGGAAGAGAACCTAGCAGTAGTACTACATCTCAAACTATACTACAAAGCTGCAATCATCAAAAAAAAAAAATTGGTTCTGGATAACAAAAGAGAGATTGATCAGTAAATGAGATTAGGTAAACAACACAGAGAAACAAATTACTACAGTAACATATTCGGTATTATATTGTTTAATAAATCCAAAGATCTATTAAGATAAGAACTCACTATTTGACCAAAATTTTTGGGAAAACTAGAAAGAAGTCTGGCAAAAATTAGGAATAAACCAACATCACATAATGTATTCCAAGAAAAACTCCAAATGGGTATATGATTCATACATAACGGATGATATAAGTAAATTAGAAAATTATGAAATTAAAGACTTGGCAACTGATTTGTTAGGTGAGTTGAGGAATAATGAAAAGTTGAGGCCAGTATTAAGACTACAAACTTGAAAAAACAAAAGGATAGTAAGAATCATCTTGACAGAAATAAGAAAAATCAAAAAAGGGATGGGTTTGGAGGAAAAGATTTATTTTACCTGGTAGATTTGAGATGTCTAACAAACATTCAGTTTAAAATGTCCAAAGGTAGCTGCCCATGAGTAAATGAAGATCAAGAAATGAACTGTAAGTATATGTGTAGATCTGAGAGTCATCTTCACATAAATAACAATCAAATACAAGATAGCTTACAGAGGTCACCAAGTAAGAAGGTATAGAGATTGAGAAATGGAACTAGAACAGTGTCTTGGGGTCACAATGTGTATAATGAGTCAAGCAAGTAGGAGAACCAGAAAAAAGCAGTGTGTATCATAAGAACTCTAAAAAGAGAGAATATCCATGAAGAGAGGATGATTAACAGTATTGAATGGTGCAGAAGTCAAGAAGACTACTGAGAAATGACAATCAGATTTGGCAATTAAAGGCTAATTGCTAACTCTGGAGAGAATAGTATGAACTGAAGGATGAGGTCAGAAGCCAGACTGCAAAGGACTGAGATGAGTTAGAGAAGATAAAAATAGAAATAATGAATGAAGGCAGCATTTTCTATAAGTGGCTGATTTATTTATTTATTTGGCCTTCCATGTACTTTGATGGGATTTTTATTTGTTTTATAGCTCTTACTACAAAATGAGATTTGCAAACTGAAAAGCTAGAAACAAAGATTACCCATAAGCACAAGTGTATCAGTTCTTTTCCTTTATGCTTTTACTAGTCACCTGATATTCAACATTAACGACCCAATCAATCACTAAGTATATACTAAATACCTACTACACAGCAGGCACAAGTCTAATCATTGGGGATACAGAGACAAAAAACAAAACAAAACAAAACAAAATAAAATAAACAACAACAACAAAAAAAAAACCCACTTCAGTCCCTGAAGGAATTTATATTCTGGAAAATCCAATGCCTGTCCCCATATACATAACTCCTGTAACATAAAACATTAGCAAATAGAACTCATCTTTGTCCTATTGTTGTGAATAGCTTAACTTTTCATGTTCTTCAGTTTCTTTTGGTAGCCATTTATCTCTAGAAAACAAAGATTTGCCAAATCATAGATTCCATTTCTTCTAGATCTTATTGCTAAGAAACTTTTCATCCTCTAGACTTCAACATATTTATCATCTGTAAAATGTGAATATTTTTATCAACATATTTATTATCTGTAAGATGTGAACATTGTAACCATTTTATATCAACTTTCTTTATATTCCAATGGCCCTGCAAGAATGCAAAAAAGCAGAGTTTCTATTTTAAATTTACCTCTAAGTTAAAAATAAAGCCAAATGACAAAAAACTTACAGTAGTAGGAGACTGAAAATCTGTTGTGATCTAAGTATTTTATTAACCATAAAGGGGGGGGGTGTTAAATAAAATAAGTGTCTTTACCAGAAGTTTATCTTATGTAAGAATGGAGACATATTTTTTGGTTAAATTCAATTACCAAACCCTCCCCCCAGACTAAAGAGATTTATTAGTTCACACAAAGTGCAACACACACAGAAGATTGTTAATTCTTAAAGTAATAGGCAACTGCATTTAGAACAATCTGTTTCTCAATATTTTCAGCAGAACCCAAGGTTCAATTAAGTTTCCATAAAGGCCTTTTTTTCTATAAAATGTAATAAGTTCCTAATGTTAAAATATATAAAGGATGAGGTAAACAAAAATTTTTTACTAGAACTGAATAATTTAGATTCACAAGAACATGCAATTGTGACTTTAAAATCAAAAACCTGGGGGGAAAAAACAAAACAAAACAAAACAGTGTGTGGTGAGTCAGAAGTCCTGATAATAAGAGTGATTTATAATTAGAAGCAGCCTAATTACAAAGCTCTCTGCAAGACAACACCTAGAGTTTGGGTTGGGTACACTCTGCTTTCTATTTGCTGAAGCAATAGTACATTCAATAGGACCAGTGTATGTTTATAGCAACAAGGAAAGTGATCAGTCTAGAATCAGAATATAATAAAATCATAGAATGTTAGGGCAAAAAAAAAAAAAAGACAACGGCTTGTCTAATGGAACTCTTTCATTTTGCAAATGAAAACTGATCCTCACAACAACCTGTTTTCATGTGTTTATTTTTATCCCCATTTTACAGATATGGAAATTGAAAACAGACAAGTTGAAACACTTACCAAGATGCCTTCCCTTATATTCAGGCAAGTCTTTCCAATACAGCTTTACTATCTTTTCTCCAATTCCTTAATTTTTTATAAGGGTAAATGAGACTTTTAGTTTTAGGTAAATGCTATAGTTATTGTATTGAGGAAAGATCCATTCACTGTTGAGTCTGCAGCTTTTGGCTGTGGTGGGGACATTTCCCCACCCTACCATATACCAATAGCTTCAGGCATCATACTTTGCAGTGGTCTTATTCAGATCATGCTGATTTCAGTCTAGTTTCTTGGGATATTCTCAAACTGGTAGTAATGAGATTAATACATTTCCTTATGCAATCATCTATTCCAAAGTCCATAGTTTCAGGTTATGAGTTCTAAAGCAGCCCCTTTTCATCTATTTCCTCTCTTCTTTCAAAATATAGCTTAACTCCCCCAAACCAAAACACAAAATATAGCCAAGTCATATTCTTCTACACAAAAATTTTATAATTTTACCCTCTTAGAGCTTAACTCCTTGACATTTAACTATTTTATATTCTATTTTGTATATGCTTATATATGTCTTTCTCCTTATGAAGAGATATTATTTCATTCAAAGATATTTAAATCCCTCCCACAATGCCTAGAACATAACAGGCACTTAATAAATATTTACTGATGTATTGATACATTCATATACCATGATTTTCCAACTATCCTCAGTGTAAGATCCCTTTTTACTTACCAATTCTTTGTGGGAAAAAGTATAAAAGAAATATTAAAATACATGGAAAAGAGCAAAAGGAAGTATGAGACACACAAAAAGGTAAGGCAGTATAACAGCTAATGTGTTAAACTTAATATACATTTAAACGGAAAACTGTACTTCATATATATTCATAGTATCATGTAAAATTCTAGTTTTCTCTTCTTTTTTGAAAATATACATTTAATATATCCATAATAATGAATGGAAAAAATTTTAAAAATAAAGAGAAAGTGTACAATTGATGAAAGAATAGTTGCAAGCAAAATAAACTGCAGATTCATAATGTTGATCATAAAGGAGGGGTTAAAAAAAGAAAAGGATAACTAGCACTTAGTTTTGATCTTGCTGAAGAGGAAAAAGATAATGGAGTATGATCAAAGATTGCTACTCATGATCATACTCTTTTCTATCACTTTTTTCTAGATAAAAGGTGAATATTAAAAGGACAAAAGGAGAAAATATTACAACAGGATTATTCGGTTAAAAAAATTAAAAACCATTTCTGATAAGGTAAGCAGAGTAAATTCACTGGTAAAACTCAAAAGGGTAACGAAATAGATTAGAAAGCAGTTTCAACAATATGGTATTTTAAAAAAGTAAACTGAAAAAAATAAAAATTCACATAGATTTTAAATAAAAAGTTGGAATAGAATTTATAACATGCCAGCAAGTTAAAAAAATCTGAGGTGGCAATCATGATCTCAGACAAGGCCAGAGCAAAAATAGATATGGTTAAATGAGATAAGAAAGAAAATTATATTATGCTTAAAGGCAACATAAATAATTAAGTAATGTGAATAGTTAATGTATATTTACCAGATGGCATAGCACTTAAGTACTTAAAGGGAAAGTTAATGGACAACTAAATTATAATAGTCTAGGACTACAATGTGCCTTTCTCAGACCTAGACATATCTTTAAAAAAAAGAAGAGAGATAAATCAGGAAGAAGTTAAGGATTTGAATGGGATACTTTAAAAGCTACATATAATAGACAGCTGGGGATACTGAGTTTAAATAAAAAGGAGTATACATATTATTCAGTTATGTAAAGCACCTTTGCAAAAATTGCATATTTCAAGGGCAAAAAAACCTCATAATTAAATGCAAAAAAATTTATTGAACAAATTCTTTATTATCTAAAATGTTATAAAAATGATAATCAATAAATAGCATTTGGACCAAAATCAAACTTAGAGAGGCTAAATAATTTATGCCTAAGTAATATAAGAGCCACATAATAATTTGTAGATACTTTCCTAAATGAAAATAACAATAGTAAGACAACATACTAAAATTTTTGGGATCTAGCATTCCTCTTAGGAAAATTTAGGTCTTTAAATACTTTCATCAACAGATCAAAAGAAATAACAGATCAGCTGTTGGAAAAGCAACTAAAATAGAAAATAAATAATTTTTAAGCATGCAAATAAACACAAAATTTGTCCAATCAAAACAAATTATTTTTAACAATTTCATAAATAATGAAAAATAATTCAAAATAGATAAAGAAGAAATTTTTAAAGTTATAAACTATCTTGACTATATGCCAACAAAACTAGTAACTTAAATGAAATGGATGGGTGTTTATTAAAAAAAAACCACAATACTGAGATTAACAGGAGAAATAAAGAATTAAAATAACAATTTCACAAAAAGAACTTAAACAAGTTCTATGACAAAACTTACTCAGTTCTATCAAATATTAACATAGTAATTTGTTCAAAAAGTCATAAATTGTTTATAAAAATCAACAAAGAATTTATACTACCAAAATCCTGAGATAATACTTAAACCAGAAAGAGATAAACCAGAAAAGGAAAACAGTTGCTATTTTATTGCTTTTAATGTATAAGAGATTGTCTTTTCCTGTGTCTGGGATTGAGCTCTAAAGTGAGGAAGAGGCCTGGCCCTTAATTGCTAGATAATTGGCATATATTGCTTAATGAATTTATATGGTTGGAAGCTTGAACCTTTGTTTCTTCAGTTATTATAACTTTTTTTTTTTTGCACTAAGGCAATTGGGGTTAAGTGACTTGCCTATGGTCACACAGCTAGGAAGTGTCAAGTGTCTGACCAGATTAGAACTCAGGTCCTCCTGACTTCAGGGCTGGTACTCTATCACTGCATCACCTAGTTGCCCCAATTATTTCAACTTTCAAATGCCACACACCATTTCATGTAAGACAGAGTTGAAGGATAAAATAGAGGGGAAGCTTTCTAAGTGAAAGAAGAGGAAAAAAGGAAAAGAAGAATCTCTTCACAAATGACCTCATTTTTTTCAGTGAAACATAAGGAAAGGATTTTAGCTGAGAGAGTACAAGGAGAGAGTGCCATATGAAATTTGAGGAGGATTAGAAAAGATGATGTGATAAGTAGGATAGTGAATCAATTTAGGAAGGTGCTGCTAGGTCACAATAAAGGCCCCGTTGAGATTATATAACATAAATTTGTAATGGATACAAAGGACTGATTTCATGATTTTCTCCAGTTTCATTAAGATATAGATGACTAGGAGAGAAGACAATGGATGACGGAGTATTATTTCTACTATATCCCACATATCAGGATGTCCCCCTTTCATCTTATATTACCTATCTCCTCTTGCTGAAGTTTTTTTATAGCCTAATTTTTCTCTTGTATCATCCCTCATTTTACCTCCAAATGAAAATTATTTTTCTTCAATTTTTTCATAACACTTTCTTGGACTTTTCCTTTGTTCTAATTATCCTCCTTTGTAGCTTGATCATTTATGTACATACTGTATTCTTCCCACCTTCACCATCATCAGATCTTGTGAAGTCTGAGAGACCAGGGGCAAATCCAGATTATTTTTAAACTTCTTTAAACTGACTAATGCAATGCCATATACTTAGTAGGCTCTTAAAAATATTTTCTGAAATGATTTAAAGTACACCAGAATTCTCAGGGGAACAGAAATGGATGGGGTAGATCTGTGTCTTGCTCTCATTCATGATTTCATCAGTAGACCTAAATTTGCTTACAGTAATATATTCTTAGCCCTTGGTAAGACAATGGCTAGGAAAGATAAATGGTCCTTGTGGGATTTTCTATCATAACCATCTTCATTCTTTTGGGGCTAGCTTTGTGTGAATAATGTATTTGTTTCGAATGGTTTATGATAAGCTTTTGTAAATGGTATGTAAAAAATAAAAAAATCTTATCAGCAATTATTTCTCAACCATAAAATGACATCAAAACAGATAAATGAAAATGTTATTTAAAAAGATTACTTTTATATTAATTTATGAGCTTTAATAAAATCGTACATTTCTGTTCTAATCTTGCAAAAAAAATTTGAATTTAAAGGAATAGAGATTCTGGGGGTCAGAACCACATAGCAATCTTTTTCTCTCTGTCTTCATTCTCAGCCCTCCCCTTCCCCCATTATTTAAATAAGGGAAATGCTTGTTGCAATGTAGGTAGATCCAAATGTTTTAATGACTAGGCCAATTCACCAGGGTAGAATGGTGCTAGGGAATGTCTTCTACTTTTTTCTCCACTGAAAAAAGAATAAGGAACTATTATATATATGAGAAGAATGACTGTATTAAAACTGTAGGAGGAAGGGGAAAAAGAAAATTGAAAGCATCCTCTATGTCAAAATGAGGTTTTCATGGGCACTATTATGCTAACTACGGCTAGACCTATTGATCTTTTTTAAACAAAATTCAATCAATATTAGGAGTGAAGGCACCTGAAGTCAGGCTAAATAAAAAGGGCAAATGCTTTTAACTTAATGACAATGATAATATTTGGCTATAACAAGGCTCTACAAGCATTAATGTGTCTAGAAAAATGGATATGACATGGTAACACAGCCTATCCAAATTTATTGTGCTTTCATGGTATAATAAAGAAAGTTCTAAATATGGAATCAGAGGATCTGATTATGATCCTGGGCTATCTATAAAAATGATAGTAAGACCAGATAATTTATAAGGTCCCCTCAAGGCTCTAAATCTGTGTGATACTATGAGCCTAAATGGTTCATAATATTATCACCTCCTCTATAGAATAAAAAAATGTAAATATGTTCTACTCTCTTTTTCTCTACTCCCTTTTGATTATTCCAAATTTCCTTCAGTCATTACCTGAAAAATTATGTGCTGCAAAGAAAGGTAGCAGCAAACTACACCATAAGAAATTTATAATATGTAGAGCCAAATCTGTTTTTAACGCTTTTGAGAAAAATGGCCTTGAATGTAAAAATATTAAACTTGTAAAGGAAAATATAATGCAAAATATATCTCAGGCATACAGTTAAGCATGCTATACTTGGGGAATGCAAAGCATGCTTTTTATACTCCATATCAGGTTGTGGAAAACTAAAAATTTTAAATAATAAGCAATATGTACAGGTCAAATCCATTACACAATGTGGGCTTCCCCTGTCAATTCTGAAAAATTTCAGGTTGTGCTTTTACATTTTTCACTAATCTTTTGCCCCAAATTTGTCATAAATTTTTATAAATCAGAAAATTCAAATTTCACCAATTAGTTAAGATTATACATTTTCAATACATTTCCACAAAGGAAGTTGAGAGAGCTAAAGGCAGAAGGAGGAAAAAATTGCTTACCCCAGATATTTCATTAAAGGGGACAGTAGTTGAAAAAAAATTACAGCAGAAAGTAGAACAAGCACAATTCATCATAAAGTTTTATCAGTAAAGTAAGAATAATACATACTCTACCTGTTGTGAGAAAAAAAATGAGGCAATGTAGTTGAAAACTGGGAAATCTATGTAAATTAAATTATTATATCATTATTTTCCATCTCTACCAGTCACAATGAAAGATGGTCTTTTTAGTTATTAAGTCAAGTCAATAAGACTTTATTAAGTGGGCACTGTGCTAAGCAAAGCTAATATAAATAGAAAAAAAGATCCTGTCCTGAAACAGCTTATATTCTAATGGAGGAAGAAACACATAAAAGGAAGATAAAAAGCTGGATAGAAAGGGAACAGATTAAAGAATACTTGGCAGCAGAGCAGGGTGAAGTCTAGAGTAGAGCCTGAAGTGGAATGAGGAGATGACTGACTTAGGCATCCTTCTTAAAGGGAGGTTCTGGGAGGAGTCATCTAATCAGAAAGAGAGGTAAAAGCTTAAAGGGTGATTCCAATGTGAATTCTGGGGGTGGGGGTGAATTTCCAGGATGAAATTACTGGAGCATCACCTCATTCTTTCCTTCACTTTTTTTCCTATTGTTCAAAGCTTCTCACTTTAAAATAGCAATTTATGAAAATAAAGACCCCCCCCCGTAAGTAAATTAGATTTATTGAGGGAGAACAGTTGAAAACTTTAAAGTATGACTGAATATTGTCTTCCCTACCTAATGCCCCATCTGGGTTGCTCCCCCAATTTGGCACTCATTTTCATAGTTTGGGTTGCTAGAGGGCAATTGCTAATCCCATATTCTACAGTCTGCATCTACATTTCTAACAATGTTGCTCATAAGCCTCAACCAGGGTGCTTTCTAATAAAGGTCATACAGCAATCACAGTTCACAGAAAAGATATTTACTAAGATGAAGATGCAAGAATAGTAATTATACAATATTCTACTCATATACTGGGTATTCACTCCAACAAATACTTAATGGCATTAATAGGAAGAATTAATATAAATTTAAAAAACATAAATAATGGTAATAAGGTGCACATGTAAGGAATATATGTGGCCAGGAACAATCTACAACTCCAAAAATGCAGTTACTGATGTCCTTTTTATACTTGTGCTGTCTTAATTCAATTCTCAATTGCCAGATTCACCTTCCTTAGAAATTCATATCAGGCTCTCCTTTTCTGACTTCAGGTAGCTGCTTCTCTATATCCATGTCTATTTGGAGTATATATCCCTGCTCTCCCAAATGTACTATGAATTCTCTCAATTTGACTTTACAACTACTAGATGTCTCCCTCTGTGGTATTTTGCAGCTAGACATCACAATAGATAATAGCTGAAAGAAGAAAGGAAATCTATCATCTAAAAGGTAGAGAGTTGAGTTCTTTTCTAACTAAAGGCTCCTAGCTTTCCATCTCCAACTTCAAAACAGCATGGACTGTGATATTTAAAGGAATCCTGGGATATATCTGATTTGTTGTCCCATGTTATCGTTCCATTCTGACTCACTCAAAGAGCTTGTTCAAACATTATTAAAAAGTTCACCTGAAATGGCTACATTTTAATAGTTTAAGTTCTCATTATGGTCCCTGATAGGACAGGGGATTTCAAAGACCAATTCCTTTACACTTCCTTTATAGCTTGAATATCACAATACACACACACACACACACACACACACACACACACACACACACACCAATGAAATTTTAAAGTATGAAACACTTCTATAAGCCTTCCTTGAAAGATTTATTCTTAATTGTAACCATAACAATAGGCTTCATCCAAACATAAAGGATGACACAAAGCTAACATTCCGTTCTATTTTTCTATTCTCTTAGTCCGAGCTATAAAATGTTATTAGTTGAAAAAGAAAAATTGTAGACCTGATTTAATTCAATTGAAAGTTGTTCTTGCCACAATTTGGAGCTACGCTCAAAAAGTTATCAAACTGTGCATACCCTTTGACCCAGCAGCATTTCTATTGGGTTTATATCCCAAAGAAATCATAAAGGAAGGAAAAGGCCCCACATGTGCAAGAATGTTTGTGGCAGCCCTTTTTGTAGTGGCTAGAAACTGGAAACTGAAGGGATGCCCATCAATTGGAGAGTGGCTGAATAAATTATGGTATATGAATGTTATGGAATATTATTGTTCTGTAAGAAATGACCAGCAAAATGATTTCAGAGAGGCTTGGAGAGACTTGCATGAACTGATGCTGAGTGAAATGAGCAGAACCAGGAGATCATTATACACGGCAACAACAGTACTATATGACGATCAATTCTGAAGGACATGGCTCTCTTCAACAATGAAATGTTTCAAACCACCTCCAATTGTTCACTGAAGAAAGCCATATACACCCAGAGAGAGGGATGTGAAATGTGGACCACAACATAACAATTCCTTGATTGATGTTTGCTTACATTGTGTTTCCTTTATCTGATATATCTTTTGTGTAGATAAGATTTTTCTTGCACAACAATGATAAGTTTGGAAATATGTATACATATATTCGATTTGCCAATATTTTAACATGTAGTGGATATCCTGCCATCTAGGGGAGGGATGGGGAGTTGGGGGGAAAAATTTGTAACAGAAAGCTATGTAAGGGTTATTGTTGAAGAATTACCCACAATATGTTATGCAAATAAAATAAAATAAAAAAATAAAAATAAAAAAATAAAAAAAGAAAGTTGTTCTTGCCAAATAAAATTAATTTTATTCTCTGCATTATAAGAATGCTTTATTCCATCAAGCAAATGAAATACCTTTAAAGAAAATATGAAAAACCTACTTTAAAACTAATATATATCTATGTCACAAAACATTTAAGGAAGATTACATTTCTTTTTCCTTATTCCTAATAACATAGTAACACAACACAAATACTTATATCTAATATATCACTACTAATAGACTAGAACCAACAGTTGAACACAGTGAAATAGTAAGTCACTAGTAATTGAACAATTTGGATTTTTTGAATTTATATCTAGAAATAGTTCTTTTCTATACCATGATTCTTTGTTTGGGAAAACAGGCAATAACTATGTTAATGTAGTGTGATTTAAGGAGTGGTTATGAAGCCATTTACTACATGTCTGAAATTTTTATCATAAGATATTTTAAAGAAATTCAAAGTGTCCCCTGTCTCCATAATACTTAAAAGTATAAATAACACTGGTTGTCCTGATGAGAGGGGACCTCTCTGAAATAAAATAAAGGGTACAGACTTAGAATCAGAAGACCTAGGTAAAGGAACTGCCTTTGACTAGAACTACCAGTGTGTTCAGTGTTACTGTCTTTTATAATGATAAATTAGAGATAATTTCTAATCTCCTTTGGAAGGAAGAACTGCTACATCAGGAGTTCCTTTTACAAATTAAATTTTAAAAATCCAGATTTCAATCCTTCTCTCTCCTCACCTTCCCCCAAAAAGGTAGTAGCACTAAGGTAATGAGACAAGATGAGTTAAGTTTTGATGGTAACATTAAGAAGTCAAACCCTTCTTAATTCAGGTCCTAACAAAAAGGAAATGAGCAGTAGAGGACAGTGTGAAACACAGATAAAAATAAACTGTCTGCCTAACCTCACTGACAAATGCAAAATTCATAGTAAAATTGGAGATACTGACAGTTTCATTTCCCTTGGTGACAATAATATGTGTGGGAAAAAAACAAGTTGTCACAATTTTTAATCTTCTCTTGGAAAACATGTATTTGGATTTTCCCTTACAATGTAGGCTATGGACAAAGTGGACAGTTTTCAAGATAGGTTAATGGTAGACTTCTAAATCAGTAGAAAAAATGCTGCACAAACACATCTATAGCTCAATTATACCCATTTTATTTTTAGAGTTCTTCACTGAATTTTCAAGCTTCATCATATAGAAAATCCTTCTTTCCCCAGATACTTTTTTCCAAATTGTGTCACTAAAACTATGCTGAAAATGTGACCCAAAAGCAACTAAGAAAAACATCTTCTATAATTTCTACAAAATAACCCTCTTATACAACTAAAAAGAACTTTAAGGAATTTCAAGTTGATTAGAAGTTTCTGCCTCTAATATAACAAATATATTAACTAAAGATTTTCAAAAGCAATTAAAATGCAAACCTAGATAAACCAGAAGTGGTCGATTGTTCTGTCTTTCTAATAGAGAAGTGAGATTTTAGATTCAAACTCTGGAAACAGATCAGGGTGAGCTGGCAGTTTGCTAGTTCTGATCCTGGAGTTACAGATAGGGTTTTAGAGTTGTATCTAGGGAGGCTTAGGAGTTATTCTAGATCTTTATCACATTCAACCTGCTTAGTTGTTCAGTTAGAGGACAAAGGCTGGGGCTGGCAACTATCTACTAAAGCCTCACTCAGGAGTAAGTCTGAAGTATTGTTTAGTCTAAGACCAAGTTCTGAGCGAGGGAAAGTTCAATCTAGGAGGGCAATAACCACACTATGCCCTTAATCTGCCCTGCACATACCCAGAACAGAGGAATAAATATTTGAAGATAGCAGGATCCCAGACGAGACAGGCCAGGACCAGAAAAACCCACAAGCCTCAGAGAAAACACAAAGCCTTGCCCTTACACAAAGTCCCAGTCTGAGAAGTAAGGCTAGAAAAATGAGTTTAAAAAAAATATATATATATATATGCATATATATATATATATATATATGGAAAGAACTATCGTAGAGACAAAAAAAAGACACATACCCCAAAGAGAATTACTCAAAACATGTATAAACAAAAACTATTGGAAGAATTGGAAGAAATGAAGCAAGAGTTAAAATATTATAAATGAAATGAAAGCAATAGAGAAAAGAAATGAGAATTTGGAAGAAAGACTTGAAGAGAAAATTAACAGCTCAGTACAAAAGATACAAAACCTTAAACAAAGAAGACTCTCTGAAAATCAGAGTGGACCCAAAATAGAATTAATGATTCCTTAAGACAAGCAATATTAAGATAAAGAGAAAGGACTGAAAAAATATTATCTCATATAAAAACCAAGTGACCAAGAACAACTCAAGGAGAGAGAATTTTTAAGTGATCTGACTTCCTGAAAGCCAGGATCCAAAAAAGAACCTATATATCATGTTTCAAAGAAAATTCACCAGACATAATGGAAAAGACAAAATTAAAATAAAAAGAATGTATTAGATACCTCCTGAAAGAAATCCCAAAATGAAAAATTCCAGGAATGTCATCACTGAAATCTAAAATTTTTAGGTCAAAGGAAAAATACTACAAGCCTCCAGGAAGAAAGAATTAAAGTGATAAGGAGTCAAGATCAAGACCACACAAGATTTATCAGTTACCATTATAAAGGAACAGAAAATGAATAAAATATTATGAAAAGAATAAAGATCTACAATCAAGAATGACTTACCCAGCAAAACTGATTAAAATGCTAGAGGACCTTTAATGAAATACTGGCTTTTGAAGAATTTCTCTTGAAAAGACCAGAATTAAGTAGAAACTTTGAAATACAAAAGAGACAAAAAAATAAATAAAAAGGTAATTACAAGTGAGCAACCAAAAGGAAATTTATAAGGATGAAGTATTTACATTATGATAGGTGGATAAGTTATACCTTCAAAACCCTAAAGATATCATGCACCACAGAAGTTAGGATTGAAAACCTGAGTAGTTTTGCTATGTTTTAATTGTCTTTGAAAAAAGTAGAAAGGGAGGAAAAAGGGTGAGGAAGATTGGGGAAACTTATTTTACATAATAATCAGCATAACACAAGTACAATACAACATGAACAAGCAGGAAGATTAGAACAAGTGCTTAAGCCTTGGATCAAAAATATCTGGTATAGAAATACATTTAACTAAAGGAAATGGAAAAGAATTATAAAGAATATATAAGGAAATAGGATTTTTTTTTAATCCAGATACCCTAATTTTATTTTTTTTTCATTTTATTAAAGCTTTTTATTTGCAAAACATATGTATGGGTAATTTTTCAACATTGACCCTTGCAAAGCCTTCTGTTACAAATTTTCCCTCCTTAGCCCCCACCCCTCCCCTAGGTGGCAGGAAGTCTAATACATGTTAATTATGTTAAATAATTGACAAATCGAATATGTGCATACATATTTTATAGTTATCTTGCTGTCCAAGAAAAATCAGATCTACAAGAAAAAAAAATCTGAGAAGGGAAACTAAAGCAAATTTATGTTGTGGTCCACATTCAGATCCCTCTCTCTGGGAATATATGTCTTTCTGCATTAGTTCATGCAAGTCTCTCCAGGCTTCTCTAAAATCATCCTGCTGGTCATTTCTCACAGAACATGACATTCATTCCATGACATTCATATACCATAATTTATTCAGCCATTCTCCAATTGATGGGCATCCTTTCAGTTTCCAGTTTCTAGCCATTACAAAGAGAGCTGCCACAAACATTCTTGCACATGTGGGTCCCTTTCCCTCCTTTAATTAAAATCTCTTTGGGATATAAGCCCAATAGAAACATTGACGGGTCAAAGGGTATGCACAGTTTGATAACTTTTTGAGCATAGTTCCAAATTGCTCTCCAGAATGGTTGGATCTGTTCACAGTTCCACCAACAATGTATCAGTGTCCCAGTTTTCCCACATCCCCTCCAACATTCGTCATTATGTTTTCCTGTCATCTTAACCAATCTGACAGATGTGTAGCGGTATCTCAGAGTTGTCTTAATTTGCATTTCTCTGATCAATAGTGATTTGGAGTACCTTTTCGTATGACTAAAAATAGTTTTAAGGGAAATAGGAATTTCAACAGAGAAATAGTAAAGAATCAAGAAGGGATGAATAAGAGAAAGAATAAATTCAAGGAAGGATTAATTATAAGCAAAGCAGACACATCTAAAGAATGGAGTATAAGAAATATTTAAAAGAAAATAAGGAAAGATTAATTTAGTTTCTACACAATTCTGTCTATAGAGAAGAGAGGAAGAACTGATTACATCAAGCACAGATCACTGGAACTAACCATACTTTTCTTTCCTTCTTGTCAATAAAGCAAGGACAGGAGTAATAAGAGGAAAAAATATAAGAAAGCAAACTGGAGATGAATATACAGTTAATGATTATAAATGTGAATGTGATAAAAATCTGTAAAAGAAGGACATCAAAAGCAGACTCTTATGTATTATTAATAAGAAATATACTTAAAAAGTAAAAATGCATGGTTAAAATAAGGAGTTGAAACAAAGCCTATTATACTTCAGCTGAACTAAGCAATAGGGAGTAGCAATCATGAATTTAGACAAAACAATAGCAAAAATAGATTTGATTAAAAGATAAAAAGAGAAACTATATTATGCTAAAAGATAGCACCAACACTTAACATAAAAAGGAATCAATTGGCACATCATGTAAATACTTAACAGGAAAGCTACTGGTTACATGAAGAAATAAACAGTAAAAGTATAATAGTGAGGAACTACAATATATCATTTTCATATCTAGACAAATTCCATAAAAACAAGAAGAATGGAAGAATTTAAGGAACAGGATTTGTAAATGATATGAAAGAACTCTGAAACGTACTAAATGAAAATGGGGAAGAATATACATAATTTTCAGTTATGTATAGCATCTTTTAGAAAAATTAACTAGGACAAACTACAGCCTACAAGAGCCAAATCCATAGTTTAGTACATAAACTAAGAATATTTTTTATATTCTGGAAAAAAATCAAAAGAAGAATCATATTTTATGACACATGAAAATGAAATGAAATTCAAATTCCAGTGTCCAGACAGTTTTATTGGAACACAATCACGCTCATTCATTTACACATATTGTCTACATATATTTCAATATCAAAAAAAGGAATAGCTGAATAGTTGTGACAGAGACTATATGTAGTACTTTCATTGCTTTTCACTATTGTTAAGCACACTACAAATCACAATAACAGAACTGTAGTTAAACAACAAAATTGTTGCTCAATTGTGACATTTAAAAAAATTAGCACTGTATACTTATGTCAAAATAAAAAAAGCAGGCTGAATGTTAGATTTTTTAAGACACAACAGACTGCAGATTATTTTGTTTTCAAATTAGATGTCAAAGCATGTGTTATGTAATAGTATTGAGCTGTGCTAAAAGAATGCAGTGTACATTAACATTACTTGATTAAATATTAATTATGATATTCCTAACTTACAGGAAAACTCAGAAAATTTAAAATACAATTTCTCAACAAAAATTTAAAAATGAAAATAAGGCTAAAATCAAAGTAAATTTCCAAGTAGCTTATTTGTTAGCCAAGCAAAGAAAGACATTTACCCATGGTGAGTTAAAGTAAATCATGTTTTATTGTAGCAGCCAAATAATCATGTTTTAAGACCAAATAGCTGTTCAACTCAATTACAATTATATGTTTGATGACTGATATAAGTATTTGGCAGTACCAATCTGAGTATATTTTCAAATATATATAAAATTTCATTATTCATCATTAATAGATGAACATTTGAAATTGATATTGAAGTTAAAGGAACATTACTTTGAACCCTAATTAAATTAAATGTTTTCCTCCAAAAATAATTCCATTCTTCTCAGAACTATATTACCAAAAAATTATACTCAGTTATTATTATATTTTGAATTTCATCCAAAAATTTGTGGAAATTATTTTTCTTTCACGTTATAAAAGTACCCATATAATATCTTTGATTCTCACTCTTGGCCTACAAAACTTAAAATATTTGCTATCTAGTCCCCTTACAGAAAAGTTTGTCAACTTTTGCATTAGGGCATAGAAACTTCACAAATAAATATAGACAAGTAGGAAAAATAAAGACAACTACTATTAATCACCACACAATAAAAGACATACTTAATACGGGCAACTATGTGGCACAGTAGATAGAACACCAGCCCTGAAATCAGGAAGACCTGTGTTCAAATGTGATCTCAGCCACTTAACATTTCCTAGCTGTGTGACCCTGAACCAGGCACTTAACCCCAATTGACTCAGGGGAGGAAAGATGTACTTTAAAAAGAGCTTTTGAAGAAAGGATTAAAAATTTATTTTGAAGCTAATTACAATCCTAAAGAACTGAGTCAAAGAACAAAACTACGGAAACAATAAATAACTGCCTTAACACAATACATCAAAATTTGTGGAATATAGTCATAAAAAAATCTAAATCGATAAAACATTTAAAGGGGGCAGTTAGGTGGCACAGTAGATAGAGCACCAGCCCTGAAATCAGGAGAACCTGAGTTCAAATCTGATCTCAGACACTTAACATTTCCTAGCTGTGTGTGACCTTGGGCAAGTCACTTAACCCAAATTGCCTCAGCAAAGTAAATAAATTTAATTTAATTTAAAAAGATAAGTACTTAAAACAACAAAAGAGAGAGAAAACAAATAAATATATCAGTCATACCATAAAATGGCCAACAAATTAAAACATCTAAACTAAAAACCAAAATACCTAAAACTCAAATAAAAGATTTAAAAAATTGAAAGCTGAAAAAAAACTTTCACTGAAATAAAAAATAAAACTAGTGTTAAATATAAACTAGATTTTATTTTAAAATGAAAACAAAACTATCAGTATAAAAATGAAAAGGGAAGGATTCACAACAAATGAAAAGTAAAAGAAATTATTTTAAACTATTATTCAACTACTTTACCCATAAAACCAACAACTTAAATGAAGTAATGAATATTTACAAAAATTGAAAATATCCGAACAGAATAAATAGAACATTTAGCCCAATTTTGGACAGAGAAGCCAAATAAATTATAAACTCTAAAAGCAATGATAACAAAGGCGAGTAAAAGAACTTACAAGCAAATTCTACCAAAACATTCAAAAACGAATTCAACTTCCAGATCATATAAACAAAAAAGACAACTGAACAATATTTTTCCAGTCTCAAAACTTCCCAAAGAGTAATTGCAGATCTCTCCATGAATTAAGAAAATAAGAAGTCTTAACAAAGTGACAACCTAATTAATTAATAGCAAACAAGGGCAATCCTAAATCTCTTAACATGCTTAGTCAACACATTCTTTCTCACCTGCCCCCATCATCTGGGATGGCAAAACAAATCAAACCACTAACTACTTGTTTTTTGAGATAACTTCAAAATCTCCTTATTTCTGTTGCAATCTCAGATAGCATACCTTGTTCTTGCTCAAGACCACACCATTCTCTGGCAACAAAGAAGAATTCTATTCATCTTTCTTTCCTTTTGGCAAGTCAATTGCTATTAAGTGACTCTCTTCTGTGGGGCCAACACTGCTACTTCTACAACACTTCTACAGTTTGGCCAAAGTAAAACTCAGACATCTCACAAATTCTTTCACAGTAACAGCAGAACTAACAGCAGAAATTCAGTTGACTGATTAATATTGTCCCATCAAGTATGTCTTACTAAAAGACACAATGTCAACATGTGAGTAAAATGCACTACTTTAAGGTATTACCATTAAGTACTGAATGCTGCCTCTAAGTGAACATTAAGAAGCTGATAACAGCCTGGCAAAGCCATTTAACCAGCAGTCACTGACCTGTGCTTCACAACCCTCCTAATGCAAAAATCAATATATCTCAGATATATGACAAATGGTTCTTGCCAAAGGCTGTCCAAGAACTAACCTCTTTGGACTCAAAAGCACCCAGTATCTTTGCCACAGAGGAGGTACTCATTGTTTTACTGTAATATAATCTTATTATATTGATAGTCTTCCAATAAGTGAAGGGTGTGTGTGTGTGTGTGTGTGTGTGTGTGTGTGTGTGTGTATACACATCTTTCTAAGTACTCCATAAATACTTCTGTGAATCAAAGATAGACCCACAGTTCCAATGGTCTTGAGATGAAGAGAGCCATCTGTACACAGAGAGAATTGTAGGGACTGAATGTAGACCACAACATAGTATTTTCACCTTTTTTGTTGTTGTTTAGTTGCATTTTTGGGTTTTTTTTCCCTCATTTTTTTCCTTTTTGATATAATTTTTCTTGTGCAGCATGATAATTATGGAAATACATATAGAAGAACTGCACATGTTTAACGTGTATTAGATTACTTGCTGTCTAGGGTAGGGGGTGGGAAGGGAAGGAAAGAAAATTTGGAAAACAGGGTTTTGCAAGGGTGAATGTTGAGAATTACCTTTGCATGTTTTGAAAATAAAAACCTTTAATAAAAAAAAATCTTCCAGTATAAATGCAAATCATATCAAGCTACATTTTCAAAATACCACTCTATAACCAATAAAATATACAATTAAAACGCATGCATATAGGGGTTAATACCCTTTGGTTACCCTCAAACTGGTTTAGTCTGTCTGCTGAAAGTTTACTAGGATGAGGTCACTGTGCAAGCTACAACTTCTTAGAAATACAGGTAAGAGTTAACACCAAAGGTGGAAAA
This sequence comes from Myrmecobius fasciatus, assembly GCA_023553655.1. Classification (NCBI taxonomy): domain Eukaryota; kingdom Metazoa; phylum Chordata; class Mammalia; order Dasyuromorphia; family Myrmecobiidae; genus Myrmecobius; species Myrmecobius fasciatus. The sequence continues at coordinate 52,502 of JAJPUD010005424.1, forward strand.
GGGGCTCTGTAAAGAGCTCAGCAGCTCTCATCCCAGAAGTACCAGTCTTCTCTGAACACGCCCTACATCCCTGAGTGAAGAACTCACACAGGACAAGCACTCTCAAGGTAGTCAGAAAAAGCATTGCAAGAAGACTCTCAAGGTCTCTCTTAAGAACTTTGGAATTGATTGTATGATGTGGGAGACACCAGCACTGGACTGTTCAGCATGGTGTGCCCTCATCAGAGAAGTTATATTCTATGAGCAAAGCAGAACTGACTTAGCTCAGAAGCAACATGCAAATTTAGGGAGACCACCCCAAATGTTTCTAGACTATCATGCCCAACCTGTGGCAGCACATTCTGAGCTCATATTGGTCTGAGCAACTACAGCTGGATATACGGTAACTCGACTCTTAACATAGTGATGTCATTTGGGTCCTCTTCCAAAACGGAGGACAACCACTACCATGCAGGTATTAACTATATGACCTGAAGCAAGTCACTTAACCATTTTTGTCCTAGTTTTCTTATCTATAAAATGATCTGGAGAAAGAAATAACAAACCATTCTAGTATCTTTGCTAAGAAAACAGCAAATGGGGTCCACAAAGAATAAGACACAACTGAAAATGACAAAAACAACAAAGGAACACTGTAGTATTTGCTGAATCTTTGGTCAAATAATGACTGAGATACTGAGAAAGTTAAGAGTTGATTTCTTAAAAAACAAAACACTAATTCTGTAGTTGTATTTTTTATTCCCCTAATGATCAAATATTTTCAAATAATTTGATGTCACATTCCAAATATAAGTATATAATTCTTCTTATTGTCTAGAATCAGTAGTCTGAAATAACAATAGAAAATGGGATTTCACTTTGAACTTTAAAAAAAAAAGATTACTTTACCTACTCTATAACAGCAGATGATATATGTGAAAAATAATTCACTTGGACCCCTACTCTATTCCAATAAATGTTAATCAGTTTTATATTTTACCTAAATCATATATGGCTAGATAGGTTTAAACTTTGTAATGTTCATTACTTGTTTATCAAATTATAAAGCTCACTTGTACAACCATGAGAATATTGACAAATATCTCCATCCTGTTTTGTTCCGATTTTATATCCAAATATAACATGCTTTGGAAAGATACCAGTTTATTTTTGTATCGCCAGACCATTCTCTCTTGTCCAATAAGATCTGGTAACCATCTTATGACGACTTAGTTGGTAGAGTTGCCCTATGCTGTGACATGCCCTGCTAATATGTCATTTTTGGCCCTCAAGATCAAAGTCCATCAACCAGTGAGATTCTGTATTTTGCCGTACCTCTTGCCTAGTTAGGTCTCAAATCCTATAAAAACAAGGCACTAGAGAAAAGGAGCATCTTAGATCATATGGAAGAGCTGAGGTCCACTTTATTAGAAGGAACCATGGACTCTTTAATAAAGAGGCATTGGCTCAGAGCTCTGCTTAAATTTCTCTTTTGCAGGTTGGACAATTTTAATCCCCATAAAAAAGCAAATAAATACTTATATTTAATTGGATCTGACAAATGAATCTCAAAGACTTAAGAACTCTGATCAAAGCAGTGATCAATCCGATTTCCAGAGGATCAATAATAAAGCATTCTACATAATCAGACAAAGAGGTGATAAACTAAAAGGGCAGAAAGAGACATATATTTTCAGGAATAGTTAATTCAGGATCTTTTAAAAATTTTGTTTGATTATGCATCTTTCTTACAAGGATTTTGTTTTTTCCATTTTTTTTTCAATGGTGAGAGGAAGAGGTGGGAAAAATATTTTTGTCAATTAAAACAAATTAAAATTTTAAAATGATAGATTATAAAAGAAAATAGGGCTTCTATTTTCAGAATTCACCTAAAAGCATTTTAAAAGACTAATTTCTGGAAAGCAGTCTGAGAGAAATTAGGCTTATATCAAAATTTCAAATAGTACTTGGCTTTTTGGCTAAGGTCAAGTGTTTCTGAAGCTATACTCAAATTCAATTGGTCAAATGATCAAGTCTGAGATCGATCATGAGTGAAAATACCTCTCTGTTTCTCCTCTTTAAGTCACATCATAACTCAAACTTATAACATTAATTGAAAAATGTTTTCCCTTCTTTTGGCCTTGTAACATTTATTGATAAACTGTCATCCCAAATCTCAAACACATTCAAAGCATGGTAATCTCTGGCCAGATATATATCCTCTATGCAAAAGTCAAACAAACAAATTAGAAAAGCAGGGATATCTGCTACTACAAATAGGAGAGGTAGAGAAGATCACAAAAGACAAAATAGATTAATTTTGATTACACAAAATTTATAAGCCTTTGCATAAAAACATGATCAGCCAAATCAGAATTAGAAGGGAAACAGTTAATGGGGGGGGGATACTTTTCAATAAATTTTTCAATCTCTAGTAGCTAAGTGCTGAAAGGTTAATTATCTCTTCTGTTATAATACAGGTCTTTTACTAGGATACAGAGAAGTGTTTTTTGGTGGGAACTGAGGGTAAGAATAGTAATAGGGGAAAAAAGCTTACCAGTAAAAACACATAAATATATAAAAAAGGCAACAGAAACAAGTTCAGAAAAGGAAATAGAAAGGAAAGACAGCACTGGTAGTATCCAGTTAAAACTGAGGTATACTTAAAAAACAAAAGCCTAAGCTTTACGTGGTAGATTCATATACAATCTTCTTTTTCTATCCTTTGCATTTTAAAGTGTTCATTTTTTTCAATGATTGTCAAATTCACAATAAAATATATATTTTTTAAAAAGATGATAATACCTTATTCATTCTGTTTCACTCATCTCTTCTCAACCTCTAGTTTATATCATTTGGTCATGGAAAGCATAAGGACAGGTTCTGTCTTGATGAATATAGGGAAACCATAAGGTCAAAGATTTTGAGCTAAAAGAAACCTCAGAAACCATCTAACACAATCCCTTCATTTTACTGTGAGGAAATTGAGGGCCAGTGAGTTTAAATGACTTAACTAAGATGGCATGCATAATAATCATCAAAGGTTAGATTTGAATCTATGTCCTCTGATTATAAAGGTCTTTTCCACTTCCACAACACCTCTATATTTAATATAAGTATATAATATACATTATTACCATTCAATTTTACTTTCAATAAATGACATGTCAACTAAGGAAAATTTTACCCAAAACATTTCAACAAGGTTCTTCATTTAAAAGTATAAATTAACAAAATAATGCTGATGTTAATAATATTAGGTTCTCATGGTTGTCATTGAAACTAGTTTCATGCAATAGTGTACTAATGTACCCTGCTTCAATTAAAAAAAAAAAACCTAAGTATAACACTTTAAAATTTACATATCTGTTAAGGGATAGTTATTTACTAACCAGGGATAAATTTCCTTTAGTGCTTTTCAAATATTCTGTTTGTAATTATGGATTCATCTGGTTGCTTTAATTGTCTACACTTAAATCAACCTTGGCTGTTTCTAGGACGTAAAATCAGCACACAGAAGAGAGCAGGACTTGGGAGGGTGGCTGTTTTAAAGTACCTAAGTTATCCAAACTGTGTAGTGTGCCTCCCTTTTGTGAACTGAGGCAAAGTGGTGGTGGTGAAGAGGATACAAAATACTGAGAGACATGAGACAATGACCAAAACTGTTGGATATTTCTTAGTACAGCTCCCAAATAAGTAGGTGCATTGTTTTCGATGAAAACAAAGTTCAAATCAAAGTCAACAAAAGGGAGACTAACACTGAGAATTTGTTCTGACAGTGAAAGCTGTGCAGTGATTATTTAATATGGTATTTGCAAACAAGGTCAAATCTGAGCAAGGAGAGGAGGCACAATCTGTCACTATCAAAATCTGTCAGCATATGTTCACAACAAATGAACTGCTTGCTATACTTGAATATGAGGGATATAAATTCAAAATTAAACCCCTTTGTGTAGAAATTTTAAAGTACCATAATATCTACTATATTCCTCATCATTATTCATTTTGCTAAGTATCATATGATAGCTTAGTTTAATAAATGAAAAATAAGTCAAGAACAAAAAATATTTTTGCTCCTTTGAAATAAAATTGTGTCTAATTTTTCCTACAGAGAAATAATAGTCTTTTATGATAGACTAATACATAACCAATTTGAAAAAGAAGACCAATGAAACAGCTAAAACTGGAACAAAAACAACTGAGACCATTGAACATAAAGTGTACATGTAATTTAAGATGGGAGGACAATTTTTCCAAAGAAAATCACATGCCTTTACAAATGAAACAAACTTTTTCAAAAACCATCTTAGTGACATCAAAAGAATTACTGACATCATATATAGCTTCTTATAGAACTGCTAAGTGTAAAAAGCCTTATTCTTGGGAGAAATATTGGTTACTACTTGTAACTATTGATATGGTCAAGTTGATGCTTAATGAATCATATACAAAACAACTTTGAATGGTTCCATATGTAGATTAATGTGATGGCAAGGAAAATTTCGCATGTCTGATGACTTTATATTCAATAGAGACATTAAATAAATCTTTATATTTCACACTGCAAGTATTTAAAGCAACCATTGATATATTTATAATACAAACTGAATACAATAAGGTATAATGGACGGCACACTGGGATTAGGGTCAGGAAGACATGGGTTCAAAGAGTCAGGAAGATGTGGATTCAATGGCCATCTCAGAAACTTAAAAGACATGTGACTGCGTAAATTACTTAACTCCTCTATACTTCAGTTTCCTAATCTGTAATGATAGGGTTGAACTACATGTCCTCTGTGGTACTCTGAAGATAACTCTACTGTAATGTATCCACTTTCTTTGGGGCTCTTTTCATTAAGAAGCATTAAAATGAAAAAGGAAGAAAATGTAGTTTGTTTTTGTTTTAAACAAAGGAAAATATTTAGATTGTCAAATGTTGTGAGCCAGTTTAACACTGACACTGTTATGGATGAATATCTTAATACTTTGTAGTATACTTTAATTTCACATACACTGATAAATATAAATGTAAGAAAAAAAACTTTCAGATGACATTTGGATAGTTTTGGAAATAAATGTAGTATAGGAGTGAAGACTAAAAACTTGTTAGTAATGTGGAGTGATGCCCTGTGGAAACAGTTCATTGTTACAAAAAAGCAGAGAAATATATTTGATTTATTAAAAAATGAGAGTAGGAAGAAAACCATTTCAAGGACAGACTTCAAAAAGCTGCAGAGCATGATGATATAATGTAAGCTAACTTGCATATGCATATTTTATGGTTAAAGAAAGAAAGCAAAAAAGAGAAATATAAACATTAGAGTCTGTGCTTAGATTTTAAGACTATCAATATGGTATATGAAAAACAGAGAAATTGTGACTTTTTAAGCAAAAAGTAAGTCTCTTGAGAGTCAGGACACTTTCACTTAAGTCACTAAAAACAATGATAGCAAGAGAGATCACATAACAGAGCACCAGAGAAGAAATCTGAGTTGAAGAGACAGCAGGGTTGGGGCTATTTCATCTGGGAGATTCTTCACTGACCAGAGAAAAAAGACTTCAAAAGCCAAGGAGTTCTCCTGAAAGCTTCTGCTCTTCAATGTCATCTAGAGTCAGAGAAAGGCAAAGTTTTTCATAAATCTTTGTTGCTCTCTGCTGTAATCTCTGTGAAGGGATTATGCAAGTGGTACCAAGGTAAGGTGGTTTAAATAGTAAATCTTAACTGGGTCAGTTCCTGACACTAACACTAATTGAACAGCACAGCATCCAGGTGAATATACCTGGGATGATTGTATAGCTCAGAAATCACTAGTTTTTGTGAGGTTCACAAATCTTTAGCTTAAATAAAATTGCTATTCACATTTGGTGCTAACACTCAATTTCCTCTTAGAAGTGATGCTATTTGAAAGAATAAAGGCTAGTCCAAGTAGAGAAGAGGATTTCCCTAGTTTAAGAGTGCTGAGGATCAACAGTTAAACGATAAGAGAAGTAGTTTCATGTGACTCAGTGTTCCAAATTGGACCAATAACACTGAAGAATGAAGTCTGGAATAGTGAGTTATCCTCAGCTTTGGTTATCTTCTATATATGTCATCTTGTCAGGTTCCTTAAAAGAGCATACCTACTCTTCACCATACAGTGGTGGAAGAATATGATCTTAGTTAATGTGTACACTGTTACGTGTCTATTTACATATTTATTTTATTGGCATTTATAATCTTATTTCATTTACTTTATTATTTTATAAATGACAGTGTATAAGATCCAAGTGTCATTATTGCAACTGGTTCTATAAACAGAAAAAAGTTGGATGGCAGCTCAAGAGCTAGAATAGTGAGTGCTGGTTGTGAATTTCCCCTAACAGGATTCCCATTAGACCCTGTGAAAGTTTGAATGTAACTGTGTGGTGGTGGTCTATCTCTGGGAACTTAGATTTGCCAGTGTGACAGCTAGTTGGAGAAGAGAGCTAAATGCTAGAGAAGTGTGGAATGTGTCACACACCTAAGTGAGAGTTCCAGGTATGATATTATGTAGGGTATTCATATCCTATTTTGTAAGGTCCACTTGAACATACATGTACCATATATTCTGAAGGCACTGGAAAATAATGACCCTTTTTAATTACACTATATTTCTATGATCTAGGGTGATGCCATATCAAAAGAAAACATTTTAAAAATGATGTCAGATGAGAGAATTGTACTTGACCTTGCACTAAAAGAGCTCAGCCAACTTCAGGACAAATTGCACTAAAAATATTAAAAATATGGTTCCTTGCATGATTTGGACACTGCAAGAATAATAATCTTGTAATGAGAAATATGACTGAGACACATAGGTTTTCAAAATGCAACATTTTATAACAGTAATCATTTTTTTTTGAAAATGGTCCATTAAAAGAAAGGCTCTCTACAAAATTATGTGAAGATACTGGAACAGAGCACAAGGCACTGTTATATTTGTGGTACACTTGCTGGCTTTCTCCTGTTACACTGGGCTAATAGCCAGGCCCTGCAGTGAAGCCTTCTAAGCCCAGTTGTTTACATAGAATCAGGATACGGAAGTACCCCTAGGGCAGCAGAACCATGGAAAATTAACTATGTAAAAGAAAAACGATTGTAAAATAAAGGAGACTATAAAGAACATTATCACAGGCTATATTTTTGACCATTGCTCAAGCAATCTCTAAACTGAAGTGGCATCCAGCATTTAGGGGATAAAAGTGTTCTTGGGGGATGTGGAAGTTGTTGAGTGGTCAAGATCCTTGCGATTTGCACAGACTATTGCAATAGAAACCAAGTAGCAGGATGAAGGTGGTGGGACACCATGAACTCAACCAATAAAGGGGAAAAGGCTTATTCCTTCTCTCTCACTCTTTAGGATCTATGGCACCGAGAAATGAGCTTGGAATTCTATTTTGTTTGTCCTTCTCAATATCAAATGCAAGAGGCACAATTCCCAATTGGACAGGAGATGAAGCCATTTCAGTCTCAGAGCTGGGGTTCTAGGCAGAATATTGCAGCCAATATGTCCTTAGCATCTAGCACTATGTCTAACACATAGTAGAAGCTTAATAAAAATTTATCAACTGACTGACTGTATTCAAATTCAGAGTTTTGGGAGATCTGGAAGAGGCCCACTGCTATGCTGGGTGGGTGTTGTTGGCAATTTAGAAGAGACTGAAATCCAAAAGGAACATGGGGAGATGGTCCCAAATTGTTATAGTTCTGAAAAGGTAGAGAGAACCTACCTTGAGCAATTCCAGAAAGCTAAGTACTTTGGAAGAGAACTTGAACATCTTAGAATCATTCAAGAGATTTAGTAACTAGCTAGTTAAAAAAGTTGTGAGGACTGTAAGCAGCCCCTGGCAGCTTCAGAGGCATTAAATCTCCCCAAAAGAGATGACCTAGTCATCAAAGATAAACAGGGGGAGTAGGAAGAAAAGGAGGTAGAGGACTAAACCCTTACATGACTCAATCTGAAAAGGAACAAAAGCTTTACTAAGCCTACGGGAGGACAACCTGGGAATTTCCAACCCTATTTCCAGGGGAAGAGAATCTATTTCATCCCCTCCCAAATCTGGTGTTCAGTAGTTGTAACATCTTCAACTCTTCAGAGAAGTTAAACCTAATCTGATGAAGCAGCACAAGCAAATTCCCAAGCTGATTCCCATCATTCCCATATCCTGTGCCTCTATTACACAGCAATGGACTCTTATGTTTTAGAGCTCCTGCAATCAATAATCTTCTACCCCACTTATTTTTCAGTGAGCACAACGGGTCATACAGAATGAACAGCAATGTATGAGTAGTAATTACATTATCTCCCACACATCTTCCACCAAATATACCCAACTCCTTACAAGTTCATGCTGCTGTGGAGATTGGTGGGGTACCATTATTCTTCCAGTCTTAATATTTTAACCAGCCCCCTTCACCCTGATAACCAACTCAACTTAAACTGGCTCTTCGTAGTTATCAATAATCTCTTAATTGTCACATCTAATGGTGTTTTCTCAGTCTGCATCCTTTTTGACTTCTCTATAACATTTGGCAATAATAAGCACTCTCTTCTACTAGATCTTTACCTTCTCTTGGGGTTCTCTCAATACTGCTATATCTTGGTTTTCCTCCAACTCTCTGATCACTCCTTAGTATCCTTTTCTGGATCATTATCCCATTTCATGATGCATCACAGCTACCAACTGTAAATATACTCCAAAGCTGTGTCATAAAGCTGTTTGGGTTTTTCTCTCAACAATCTCACTTGGTGATTTCCTGAGCTCCCATGGTTTTAGTATTATTATTATTTATTACAACAACAACAACAAACTCTAGCATTTATAGAGCACCTACTATGTGCAAGACAATGTGATAAGTACTTTACAAATATTATTTCATTTGATCTTACAATAAGCCTGAGAGATAAATGCTATTATTATTCCCATTTTATAAGATGAGGAAACTGAGACAATAAACAAATTGCCTAGTCACACAGTTACACAGGTTATATTTGAACTTACATTTTTTTCTAAATCCAAGCCCTGTACTCTATCCACTGCATCACCTTGATACCTCAATCATATCTACTTAGATGACTTCTCAATGTGTGTGTGTATCTCTAATTTCTCTTTGACTCCAGTCCCACATCAAAGCCTACTGATCATTTCAAACTGAATGCACAGACCATGAATACATCTTAAACACAGCTTGTCCAAAACAGAATTCATTGCCTTTCCCATCTTTTTTCTGAATTTCCCTATTCTGATGAGTGTACCAACATCCTTCTGATCACCCAAGATCTCAACCGTGTTCTTATCCTTGACTCTTCACTTTTCTTGACCCCACATATCCAATTAGCATTTCTAACTTTACATCAACTCTCAATTCTACCCTCTTCTCTCCATTTGAATAGCCGTAACTGTAGCTCAGAGCTTCATTGCCCTCTTATCGGAACTACTGCAATAGCTTCCTACTATTCTCCCAGCTTTAAGTTTCTCTCCTATCCAATCTATCCTTCAAAAAGTTATCAATATGATTTTTCTAAAATGCAGGTCTGACCATGTCACTTTATAATAAGTTTCAGTAGCTCCAGATTAGCTCTATACTCAAGCTTTATTTCATCTTTATCTCATCATTTCCGATTTCTATTTCTGTGTTTTATAACAAATGTAATTATTAGTATAATAGTATATGCATAATGGGGCAGCTAAGTGGCATGATGGATAGTGTTGGACTTGCAATCAAGAAGACTCAGCTTTCTGAGTTCAAATCCAGTCTCAGATATTTAACAGCTGTGAGACTCTGGTCAAATCATTTAACATTGTATGCCTCAGTTTCCTTATCTGTAAAATGGGCTAGAGAAGGAAATGGCAAACCACTCCAGTATCTTTGCAAAAAAAAAAAAATCCCAAATGGGATCTCAAAATTTCAGACACAAGTGAAAACTGACTGAATAATAACAAATAATAATAATAATAATAATGGGAGGAGGAAATAAATACAAGGACATTCTTCCAACCCTCTTATTTCCCCTGCCAAATCTGTCCAACTAGATCACATTCCATGGAGAACTAATATGTATGTTATTTGCTTCCAGGGAAATGTGGCTCAATATTAAAAAGATTTGGCTCTTTGGGTGAAACAGCAAATCCTGGATAGTCCTCTGGTCCTCGTCCCATACCACCTTATGATAGGAGATTGGAGTACTGCATGAGTTAAAAGAGAAAGCTTCCAATTTTTTTTTCCCCTTCAAAGAATTTGGGTCAAGTAACATTCCCATAAAGAGCTGGTAGCAAAATAGCAGAAGTGAACTTTGCAAAACAACAAAAACAAAAACAAACAAATCCCAAGACCACAAAACAGAGAAGCCTCTGGGCATATAAAACCCAAACTCATATAGATCACACTTTTCACAATTCCCCAAGAAATCCCCAGATTGATAAGGCAAAGCAACATTTGGGAGATAAAAAATAGTAGGATGGGCATGGGGGGAGGGGGAGAAGAGGAGGGAAGGAGGTACTCCATTGTGGAGAGATCAACTCTATTGCATAGGGTACTATCAGAACCTATGACCAAACTTTGTGAGGAACCAAAAGGGTCAAGGAAAGGCATATCAAACTGTCTACAAATCAACTTATCTTCAGATTCAATCACTACTGTATTTTTTATTGTATATGCTTAATCAATATTGTAACTATATCTTTTAATAGCCATAACAGAGGTATAATTACCACTATAGTAATGTGAGTGAGTGGTCATTTGGGCCAAATGTAGAATATAAAGTAATTTGAAGGGTTTTTTAACTAAAAGAAAAAACGACCATTATTTCTTAGTGATTGAAAAAACACAATTTCACCTTATAACAAAATTTCCTCCTGAAATTTTCCTATTTAGGGGGAGAAATTTGATATTCTAAATAAATCCCTCAATTTCAACATTCAACTCTAATTTAGAAAGATAACTTTCTGGCTGCTTGCAGGATTTTTTTGTTTGTTTTCTTTATCTCAAAATTTTGGTTCTAAAATTTCAGGGTGTTTTCATTTTGGGATTTCTTCTAGGATATGACTGATTCTTTTTTTCACTTTACTTTCTGGTTTCCATCATGCCCTTGAGCTATAGTCTTATTTCTTCTCCTTTTAGGCCAAATTCCTAGAAAAAAAAAATTACACTTGAAGGCTCCACTTCCTTTCTAGACTAACTATTTTCTCCAAAGTTATCATTGATCTCTTTTACTGCCATATCTGATGGTCTCTTTTCAGTTGTCATTCTTCTCTACTTATCTGCTGAATTTAATACTCAAATTGATGATACTTCGTATTAGAATGTTGCTCCTGTCTGGGTTTTTTGACATCTCTTCTGGATTACTAACTACCAGACTCTACACTTCTTAGCAGTCTCCTTTGGTAGCTCATCTTTCATATTTCTAATTCTATAGCTTCCCCTAAGATATTTGTCCCAGGTCCTCTTCTATTCTCCCTTTAAAGTCTATGAGTAACTTCATCAGCTTCCGTGAATTTAACTATCATCTCTACACAGAGAAAGATAGTCTGCCTACTGGACATTTCAAAATGGGATGTCCCTGATAAATCCCAAACTCAAAATGTCCAAAATGGAACTCATTTTCTTCCTCATCTCCTACTCTCTTTCAGAATCCTGTTTTTGTCAGAGATAACACCATCAATCCAGTCTCATAGGTTCCTAGCCTCCTAGTATTATTCCTAAATCTTTACTCTCTCACCTCACATCTCTTATCTCGTAATTTCTGCTTTCACAATATCATAGCCAAGCCCTTCTCTCCTATCACACAGCTAACACCTTAATTTAAACCCTTCTCATCTTTCATTTAGATTATAGAAACAACTTCATTGGCCATCCTGCTTCAAAACTCTCTATTCTAGTCCATCCTCCACATTGCTGCAAACTGATTTTCTGTAAACACACACCTGATCATGTCATTCTACTACTCAATTATTACTGCAGTAGATTCCTATTCCCCACCAGAATAAAATATAAACTCTTCTATGGAGTTTTTAAAGCCCGAAATAACTTGGCTCCAACCTCTTTCCAACATCACTGGGTACTTCTTCCCCTCCTACACCCTGAAATTCAGCTGAATTGGTCTTCTGTTTCTGTCTATTCTGCCTAGAAAGCATTCCCTCTTGCCTCCACTCCAGGGTTTCTCTCTTCCTTTGAGACACCAAACATCATCTTCTGAATGAAGCCATTCCTAACCCCTCAAATGCTAGTTAGTATACTGCCACTCAAACTACCTTGTAGTTATTTTCTTTGTATATCTTTGAATGTATTTATTAACATGTTTATGTTACACATACAGTGGTACCTCGGTACTTGTTAATTGGTTCCAGAAGGCAGACAAGTGGCTAAAATGATGAGTACTGAATGATTTTTTCTCCTGAGGAGTATATCTCCAGTCAGCTGCTTAACCATCTCTACTCACCCAATCCCCCGAAGAGGAAAGTAAAGCTCTCAGCTGTGAAAAAACAAGCCAGCCAGGTCCCTGCCTTCTTGAGATGAACCTTAAGTTTTCCCCCATCCTTGCTGTTCAAACTTCCTAGAGGATGGGGGTGCTTTGTCATTGCTGCCTCCACTTGGGCTCCCACCTCTACTACTCCAGCTGCTTCTCTTCCTGCTGAGTATGGTGGCCATTCTATGCCCCTTCCAGTACTACTGTGGCTTCAGCCACAGCATCCTGCAGAAACTGCCCAGTGATCTCAATCCCCACTTTAGTGGACAGCCTCAGCAATGTGGGCTCCAACCTGATAGTCGTGCCTACCACCTCCTTTACTATGAGGAGCTGCCCATAGTGGAGGGCAGCAGTAGTGGCAGCAGCAAAGGCTAGGCGTAAGTAAGCCTGGCTAACTTCACGTTCTTACTGCTCCATCAAGACAACCAAGTATGCTGAGTGCCATGCAAAGGCCAAGGGCTGAAGCATTTTCTTCTCATTGAAATGCACTGAATACTTTGAAGAGTTTTGAAGAAGAGTGCCAAAGTACCATTTGATACATACTTCCCATGAGCTCAGGGGGAATGCCGATTGTTTAATTTTTTGTACCTTTATAACCCTCAACACCTATTCTGGCACATTGTAGATGATTTGCAAATAATTGTTGATTGATATCATCAGTTAAATTTTAAAAGAAAATCTGGGTTGTTCTTTCATTTGTCACAAATTCAGAAATATCTTCTGTACTAAAAGTTATCCTTTATGCATTCTCTAAAACTCTTATATAGAAATATGGCTACAATCTGAAAATTTAGTCAAAAGCATCCTAAACTATGTAAATTAATACAGCAACCTGATGGGGGTTTTGGCAATTAGATCCTTTTCCCCAGAAAAATAATTTTACAAAGAAAAAAATTTCTGAGGTCAAAATGTTTAAGTTATATATTTAAAGAAATGCTTTTGAACACTTTATTCTTAAAACTTTTAAGTTTATAGGGAAAAAAAATTCAGCAGTTTCACATCTGAAGTTAATCTTGTCCAGATAAAAATAAAAATTATATCAGTTAACTTCTTTTCTTCTCAAGTCAATTTTCTGATCAGTCTCATCATTTAATTGAATTGACCATAGAACATTTAATTTTTTTGAGTTGCTGGAAAGGAGTTCAAAAAAAAAAATCCAATACAACTCCTTTCTTTTTTATAAATGAAAAAACGGAAGTCCAAAGAACATTAAGTAATTTAGTAACTATGGGACTGACTAAACTGGATGTCCCAGATACATCTCAAATTCATTATGTACATAACATATTATCTTTTTCCCCCAAAGCCCTTTCCTGTTCCAAAATTCACTATTTTCCAAGGCACAATCCTTTCAGTCTCACAGGCTCATTAGGATTACTTTTTAACTCCTCACCTCTTTACTTCCCAGATTTAATTTCCATCCAAATCCTGCCATTTTTTACCCCTACCTCTCTCAAATCTGTCACTTTGTCTATATTGTCACAAAGAATATTACTTTCCCTCTCATAGTGAGATACAATCCAGCAGGCCTTCTCTCTTATTCCTTATCTAGGATGATCCATCAGTCTTTGTACTATTTTATTTTAACAGAGGGCCCCATACGTAGAATATATTCTCCTTACCTCTGCCTCATAAAATCCTTTTTTCCTTCAAGATGCAATTCATGCATCTACTTCTATATGAAGCCTTTTCAGATTTTCCCCAATCTGCTAGTACTATCCCTTTAAATGTTGCTGTGACTATTCTTTATATACTTACATATACTTGTTGTCTCTTCCACAAGAATCTAAGTTGCTTTTGAGTAGGGATGAATTCTTTGCATTTATATCCCCAGAGCCTAGTACAATTCCAGGAACATAGAAGGTGGTTAATAAATAATGCTTGACTGATTTGAGCAAGAAGCTTTATCTCTGTGCTCCCAGTTCTCTCTCTATAAAAGGAGAATAAAAATTTTAGCCTATTACCCAAATCAAATGAGAGCATGATGCTTTTTACACACAAAAAGATAAGTAAACATAACATTTATATTATTTTTGCTCAAAGTCACATAACTATTAAAAAAAAAACTAAGAGAATTAGAATCTGGTCTCTGATTACGGCAGGCCATTACACAATATTGGTTTTAATGGTTCCTAGAGAATAAAAAACATTATTTGTTGAGTAGCCATTTAAACTGCTTTTTAGAAGTCTAGATCAAACCTTTAAAATCAATCAACTTTCAGGGGAAGAGAAATTTTTTAAAAAGTAACTACAGTAAAATTTCATTTTCTTCATGTCTTTTGGAATTCCTCCTTTTGTAAATTCTACAAAACTAACACTTTAAATTTAACTATTTTTGGATAGATTTTTTAAAAATATATTATGCAAAAAAATACTGCAGGATCATTTTGCTAGACTATTGGAGATATCAATTATATTTAATACTTACTAAAATATATTTATGATATACTGCACTAACCACTGAGGAAAAGTTTTAAGTATAAAAAGGTGTCCCAAAAATTTAGTTAAATTAAAGCTCTAATAGATGAAAATGTTACTAAAACTTTGGGGTCACCATGTATCACAACAGCTGCTTTTTCACACCTATGTCAATATTCTGCACATGTGCAATCTTTTCAAATGGCAAGAATTAATCATTTAGTAATAGTGTCCATGAATACAGGATAAGGCATACTGATTTTGGAGTCAGAGGATCAGTTCGAATTTTATCTCTTTTTTACCTGTCTACCTAGCTGCTTAACCTCTGAGACATGGATTCCTACTTCACTGGGCTGTAGGGAGGAAAGCACACAATAATGATCACCTGTTTACAATATTGTTCTAGGAGCAAAGTTTAGCAAAGACAATGGCCACACAGAGCATAAAGGGGATATAAGTACAAAATTTATAATTAAAATTAGTACCTAAGAAAGGACAAAGTACTGAGGGAAAGGGGGAGTCACTCTCAATGAAGAGTTCAGAGAAGGCTTTCTGGAAGAGATCTGTATTTTAAAAATACACTATTCCCAAAGGACTTAAATAGCCCTAATTAACTGGTTGAAAACTAGATTCATCTCCCAATGATTTTCTATGTACTTCAAATTAACCTTTCAAAGTTTAAAACAGCCTGGTCAATAATTACCCATATCTATAACAGCTGTTTGAAGATTTAAAATACACCAATGGTAACTTTTCATAGTGATTAGCAGGCAATGATTTCTTGTGGAAAAGGCCTGCAAGAAGGTTGGGAGTTAAGGCCTAAGGCCCTGTCAGTGTAGACACCAAGCTGTTGGCCCCTAAGACTACTGCGGAAGTGGCAGCAAAATGCCCTTAACAAAAGCGCCGTGCGGGTGCCCAAGGGTGTCCTGACCCAGTCAGAATGGCACCCCAACCCTGGGTTGAGTTCTCGAGCGAGACTCTTAGTGATGGATCTGGACTATGGACGGAACTTTCGTCCGTCTAGCCCGCGGGGGAAATTTAAAGTTTCGAGTCCCCAACCCAGACTTGCTTTCCCACGGCTGACCCTGAGCGCCAAGGCCGGGAAGGCACTACTTCCCGGGCCACCCGAGTAGCCGAGCGTAGCCCGCAAAAAGCAAAAGGGAAGTTGGGGGGGGGGTGTGAAGGCAGAGTTCGCGCTATCTGCGCAGGCGTACTGCAGGAAGAGACGAGGGATCTGGGTTCGTCGCCCCTCCCTAGCCAGATCACAGTCGCGACTGAGCAATGATCCGGAGGCTGGGATGCGCATTGTCAACGTCACTCCCGCCACTACATCTAAGCCTCTCGTTTCAGTCTTCCTCTATTGGAGACATCCTGCCTCAGGGCAGGCCGGGGCGGAATTGGGTAGGGCAGGGATAGGATAGAGGTTAGAGTTCATGGTTAGGCTGACGAAAAGAAAAAGACTCTGGAAGAATCCTCCAACTCTTACATAGCTCAGGGTGTGCGGGATCCAGAACTAGGCGGCAGTGGTCAAAGATGTTTTGGAAGTTCTGGATCTGGGGGCTTCGACCGGCGGGAGTGGGGGGTGGGCTGTCTCTTCCCATTGCCATAGCTGTCAATCACCTTCCCTCTCTAAAAAGTGGGCAATTCTGAGGCCAAAATCCCACTGCTCTTGTCAGTCTGACCTAGTACACACCTCACCCTTCAGGGAACAGGTTGAGGTGATCCAATCCTAGCAGATTCTATCCTTTTTGGGGGAAAGGATAACAGGATAATTTGGGGAAATTTAAAAAAAAAGCTAACTTTCCCTAAATTTGGGATTTATTAGCATTAAAATTCTTTTTAAAATGTAATAGCCTAGAAACTGCAAATTGAATAGATGCCCTTCAATTGGAGAATGGCTGAATAAATTATGGTATATGAATATTATGGAATATTATTGTTCTGTAAGAAATGACCAGCAAGATGATTTCAGAGAGGCCTGGAGAGACTTACATGAACTGATGCTGAGTGAAATGAGCAGAACCAGGAGATCATTATACACGGCAACAACAGTACTATATGACGATCAATTCTGATGGACATGGCTCTCTTCAACAATGAAATGTTTCAAACCACCTCCAATTGTTCACTGAAGAAAGCCATATACACCCAGAGAGGGGGATGTGAAATGCGGACCACAACATAACATTCTCATACTCCTTGATTGATGTTTGCTTACATTGTGTTTCCTTTATCTGATATATCGTTTGTGTAGATAAGATTTTTCTTGCACAACAATGATAAGTTTGGAAATATGTATACATATATTCGATTTGCCAATATTTTAACATAATTAACATGTAGTGGATATCCTGCCATCTAGGGGAGGAGTGGGGAGTTGGGGGGAAAAATTTGTAACGGAAAGCTATGTAAGGGTTATTGTTGAAGAATTACCCACACATATGTTATGCAAATAAAATAAAATTAAAAAAAAATGTAATAGCCTTTGAATACCTAGACAGGGATCTACCCAAACTGATACTAAGGGAGCCAAGAAACTTTGTTTTGTGGAGTTTTTTTGTGGGGAGTTGTCTAAAGCTAGGAATACTAGGATTTGAGTGGGGGAAGAGATGGAAAAAAGGGAAAGGGACCAAAACCCAAAGTATTTCGATAATACTAGTACTTTTGAAAAATGGAATCACTTAAGATGAACCACATCAAATTACTAAAAAAAAATTATATATATATATATATGCATATATATATATAATGGATCTAGAAAAAATAGTAAAATTCATCTAGAAAAATAAAAGAATATTAAGGGAGTTTTCATTTTTTCATTTTTTTAAAAGGCCTACCTATATCAGGTCTCAAACCATTACAAAGTGATAATTTTCAAAACAACCCGGTACTGGCTAAACAGCTGAGGTAAATAATACACAGCAATAAATGACAATGAAGAGAAAGTCACTTTTTTTTTTTTAAACAAAAACTGGGGAAAGTGGAAAGCAGTTCAACAGAAACTACATAAACCAACATCTTAAACCATGTACTAAGATAAGGTCAAAATGAGTAAATGATTTAAATATAAAGATTGATAAAATAAGCAAATTACAGGAGCATGGAATAGTTTACCTGTCACATCTATGGATAAGGGAAGAATTTATAATCAAAGATGAGATAAGGAGCATTATGTGATATAATAAAAACAGTTTTTATTACATTAAATTAAAATTACATTAAAATTTTTCCCACAAACAAAGCTAAAGCAGCCAAGATTAGAAGGAAAGCAGAAAATTAAGGGCTAATATGACTAGAAGAAAATGACAAAGGTTGGGGGGGATGCAGGAAAATTGGGACATTAATACACTGCTAGAGAAGCTGTAAACTAATCCAGTCATTCTAGAGAACAATTTGGAACTATGCCCAAAGGGAATAAAACCCTTTGACTCAGCAATAACTCTACTAGGTCTGTATCCAAGAAATATAAACAAACAAAAAAAAAAGATCCTATATGTACAAAAATATTGAGAGCTCTTTTTGTGGTCCCAAAAATTGGAAATTGAGAGGTGCAATTGGGAAAGACTGAGCCAATTGTGATACATGACTGTGATGAAATACTAATGTGCTAGAAGAAATAATGAGCAGGATGCTTTCAGAAAAACCTGGAAAGGCTTACATGAACTGATACAAAGTGAAGTGAGTAAAATCAGGACTATGTACACAGGAACTGCAGTATTGTATGATGGTCAGTTGGGAATAAGTCAGATATTCTCAGCAATACGATATAAGACAATTCCAAAGGATTATGATGAAAAATGCTATCCACTTCCAAAGAAAGAACTGATGGAGTCTGAATACAGATCAAAGCATTTTTGTGTTTTTTTTTTTTTACTTAATCAGTGTTTTCTTTCAAAACATGACAAAAATAGAAATGTTCTGCACATACATATAACCTATATCAAACCGCTTGCCCCCAATGGGGGGGGGGGGGAGGAAGAGAAGAGGAAGAGGGAACAAATTTGTAATTCATAATTTTAAAAAATGAATGTTAAAATTGTTTTTATATGTAATTGGAAAAATATTAAAAATTGAAAAAAAAATTCAATTATTAAAATATCAAAACCAAGAATGAGTAATTTCCCTAAAACTATTTCCTAACATCCCAATGAATTCAAATTGAAAAGCAGAAAATCAGGGGCTAATATGACAGAAAAGGAAAATGATAAAGGTTGGAGGGGATGCAGGAAAATTGGGACATTAATACATTTTTCAAAGCAGAGAACCACTTTTTGATAAGTGAGCAACAAGGCAAAATGAAAAAAAAATCAGTCAAAAAAGATTTGTTAATAAGATTAGGAATACAGATAGGCAAAATGTATTTAAGCCCTGAAAAATCTCAGACAACAGGTAAATAAGTAGTAACAAAATATACCAAGAGTCCCAAAAATCTCAGTGTAGTTAAAATCTATGAAATGCTTAAAACTGCAAAACTGGGATATCTACACACCAAAATAAAAGAAAATCTTAAAGAGGTCACTAGCATCTAATGAAGGAAAAGCCTCTTGTAAGTCAAAATAGAGCTGTCTTAAAGAAAGCAAGAGAAATTAAGAGGCAGAGATGAAAAGGTTAAACATTCTAGACAATAGGGAACAGCAAATATAAATGCAAAGAAAGATGAAATGTCCTGTATGAGGAACAGCTAAAACCAATATAGCTTGGAGCAGGCATGAAGGGATAAAGTTTATGAAGACTGGAAAGATAGAACAGGGCGGCCAGGTTCTGCAGGTCAATAGGAATAAGTAAGGAGCAAATGTATACAAGAAACTAAAATTAATTAGTAATAGGATTTTTTTTAAGTGACCTCATGAAGATATAGCAAAAACAACCTTTCCACCTTTTTTTTTTTTTGGCCTTGTCCAAACTTCTGAACTATAAATAGCACTTTCTTTTAGTTAGTTTGACCTAATTAGAAAAAGTCAATATCCATAAACATTTCTTTCCTCAATAGAGGAACTTTAAAAACTACTAAATTTGACAAATATATATTTTTTATGTGATTGGTGTTTGATTTGGAAAAGATTATATTCTTCCAAAGAATTATTTTGCCAACATCTTTCAGGAACAAATTATATTCATAAAAGTCCTTCATTCCCTTTCATCTAACTAATGATAGTAGGTATTCAGAGTACAAAGTACAGAATGATTTTTTTAGTGCTATATATAAATATATATATACACATATATAATATAACCAGTGATTTTAACTCTTTTTTTTTGAGGATTATAAGCTTTGAAGTTCCTTCTTCACACTCCAGATTATGTGATTCTGATTCTGTTTTTGGTTGCAACTTGGCTTTCCTGAAATTAACAACTACCAAGAAGCTTTTGACTCAGTAAATTACTCTTGACTATAACATTCAAAACCACCCAAGTTTTACAGTTATATTTATAATGTCTCATGCTCTCTAAATCTAAGTTTTTTGAGAACAAGTAGGAGAAAGATCTTTTTTTTTTTTCTGTAAATTAACCTAAAATGGAAAGGTTTGAATACAGGGCACATATTGTCTAAATACTGAAGTGGAGTCTAGCTAAGTTTTGAGTGACAGTTATCAGAAAGTTTGCCACCAATTTAATTTTTTTGGAGCCACTGTAATTTATCAATACTTGCTGTTAGGCTCAAGGTACAATTTAGTGGAAAAAGTACCCACAGCAATAAAATCACAGATCTTTCAAGCAGTAGAGTAAAACAGGAATAATAATTCTTTTCCTTAGTTGAAGGGTTATTAGAGAATCAAATAAAAGAATGCATATAACTTACTTTGTAACCATAAAAGACTATAAACTGTTAATATTACTAATAAAACCCTATTAGGATGACTTTGTGTTTTGACCAACATGGAGGCATGGGAAAAAGTTTCCCATTATAGAGAAGACATACTAGGATCCTCAAATAAAACTGTGGTTATGTATATCACTACAGCACTTCTATGTAAAACTATATACCATGCTTCTTTGATTACTTTAGAAGAAAACAAGGAAATAAACAAGCCAAGAGCAGTTAAACAACATCCAAGCCATATTTGCGGTAATGATTCTTAAAAGCTATTACATTTTAATTGAGAATCCCAGGTTGTTTTTTTAAGTAAACAAGTTCAATTCAAATTTAATAACAAACATCCTTAAAAGAAATTATTGGTTTTTAAATCCACAGAAATTTTTTCTTAAGGGAGATCATATAAAACAACAACAAAGACTAAGATACATCAGAATTTTGTTGGTATTTCTTTACCAAAACAGTTTCTTGAATGGTTTAATCATTACAAATCAAAAGAAAACTAAAAGATTATGCTAAAGACAAACATTTATTAGATCCATGGGAGAAAATTAGTTTACTCTCCTTGATTTTTGAGGTTTGTATGTACTTTCATGGTTTTTTTTTTTAATGAGTTCTTTTCTTTTTTAGGGGGGGTTTAGCATTTACTGATTATTGTTTTCTTTTTTTTTAACAGCACAGATACTTTTATTCTTTTCCCCCCAATTTCAAATTCTCTCCTTCCTCTTCCTTTTTCCCCACTGATTAAGAAGGCAAGAAAAAGAAAATACATTACAAATATGTATAGTCATGCAAAGTGAATTTCTATATTAGCCATGTTCAAAGACTTAGGCAGATGTAGAACATGCTTCTTTAAATCCTTTGGAATTGTGGTGAATATTACAGTGATGAGAATTGTTAATTTTTTCAAAGTTGATTATCTTTTACAATATTTCTTTTACTCTATACATTGTTCTCCTAGTTTTGCTCATTTCACTAGCATTAGTTTATATATGTCTTCCCAGGTTTTTCTGAAACCATTTCCTTCATTATTTCTTATAGTCTAATAGTATTCCAACACATTCACATACCATATTTTTTCAGCCATTTCCCAATTGATGGGAATCCTCTCCTTTTTCCAAGAACTTCTTTTTTCAAAATTATTCTTTGTCACTTCTTGTCCCAAACTCTATTAATAGAAGCTGACAAAACTTAAGTGTAAAATTTAGCTGCTAAATATCCCATCAGCAATACTTTCTGAAACTTTTTCCACCTTCTCCCCATTCCCTCATCAGCTAAATCTTTGGAAATAAAAAAGTCCTCAAGAAATAGATCATAGTAGTTGTGTTTTTCTTTTAAAGCAGTATAAAGAAAAGCCAGTCTTTTAATATAGTTATTCTTTATGCTTGAACTGTAATCTAAGTAGTGGTTAATTCAAAGTCCATGACTATCCTAGGCTTATTAGTTCAACTGGATTAGAAAGCTGATAATCCCATAATTGTTACCTTTTTAAAGAAAAAATATATGGGTATGTATGTCTGTGTGTGTATATATACACAGCATACATATACACACATATATATCTCAAAACTAGGAGAGGGGATACTGAAAGAACGTAGACTAAAACAATTCTGCTACATTGGGGCTATAACCTTTCCTATATTTTCTAAGTAATTTCTTGACATGAAAATGATACCCTCTTTTTGGGAAGGGAAGCAAAACAAATAAAACTTTTGTTTTCTAATTACAGTAAGTCTTCACTGCTTGTATGATTACAAATATCAGAAACCCAATACAAAGACATTATGCATATTTGGTTTTATATATGGCATATGTTGACATAAAGCTTTATTTAAGTGCCATATGGTTTCCAATTGGATTTTGTTTTGTATGAAACAAGCACGTGAAACAGATGTAGCATGGTGTACTAGAAAGGGTGCTAAGCTTAAAATCAGGAAGTTCAATATTCAAATCCCATTACCTAGCATTGCAGTCCTGCCACTAATAATTCTCTGTCCAGAGTTAGAAGTGATATCTTTAAAAGAATATCTAATAGACTTTTCATAATTCTCATTCTTCTTGATCTCCCTGAAGCCTCTTCTATACTATTTTTCTCGGTGATCTTGCTAGCTTCTATAGATTTAATTATTATCTATATGCAAATAATTCTCAGATCTATTTATCTAGCCCTCCTTTTCTCCTGACCTGCATTCTTTAATCTCCAACAGGGAGGGAAAGAGAAACAAGAATTTATTAACTACTTATTATGTGCCAAGTGCTTTACAAATATTAACTCATTTGATTCTCATAATAACTCCAAGAGCTAAGTGCTATTATTATCTCCAATTTACAGCTGAGGAAGCTCAAGTGGTTAAGTGACTTGCCCACATTCACAAAGCTAATAAGTGTCTATCGACAGATTTGAGGCCCAACGCTCTATCCATTGAACCACTTGGTTGCATCAAGCTATCAGACTTTTTGAATAGAATGTCCTATAGGCATCTTAAACCAAACATGTCCACAACAGAATTCCTCACTCTCTTCTCAACTCTCTACAATCTAGCTTCTGACCTCATCATTCAACCAAAACTGACTCTTAAAAGTATACTAAATCTCCTAATTGCCATATTCTAATGACCTTTAAAAAAAATCCTTATCCTTTTGGACCTCTCTGTATCCTTTCACATTGTTAATTACCTTTTTTGCCTGATTCTTCTCTCTAGATTTTTATAATACTTCTCTCCTGGTTCTATTTTTTTGACTGCTCCTCAGTCTCCTAGATTTTTGCAGTAGCTTTCTGCTTGGTTCTGCTGCCTCAAGTCTCTCCTCAGTTCCAATCCATCATCTATTCAGCTATCAAAATTATTTTCTTAAAGAGAAAGTCTGACTGTGTCACATCCCTCTTCCCATTCAATAAATTCCAGTGGCTTCCTTTTGTTCCCAGGATCAAATATGAAATCTTATTTAGCTTTTATAGCTTTTTATAACCTACTCTCTTTCTATCTTTCCAGCCTCCTTATACCTTACTCCACTTCCTGTACTCTACAATTAGTGACATAAGCCTCCTTGCTCTTCCTTCCAAAACCACTATCTCTTGACTCCAGGCACTTTCACTAGCTAGAATTTTCTCCTTCCTCTCCTTTGCCTCTGGCTTTTTCAAATCTCAGTTAAAATTCCACATTCTACAAGAAACCTTTCTTGATTCTTCTAAATGCTAGTCCCTCTTAATTCTCTGAATCCCTCTGAAATTAACAGATTTATCTCAAATGTCTTTTGTTATACATAGTTTGTTGTTTTGCATGAGCAAGGCTTGTTCTCTCCAGAGCTTAGCACCGTGCCAGGAACATAGTAGACCCTTAATAAATCTTTGTTGTTTGGTTGATACTTTACCCAGCTAAGCTTCAGTCAACACCCTGAGACTTATCCATACTCTCAGCTTGTTGAGAACCTTTTATCTCCTTCATGCCAAATCTTTTTATCTAATATTTACATCAACTTTTATGTTTACTTTAAAAACTCTTTATAAATATAGTCTTATTTGATCTTTACAACAACTCTGTGAGGTAATTGCTCTTATCTCTTACATTACAGGTGAAGAAACAGGCATGAAAAGATTAAGTGATCTGCTCAGGACCACAAAGTAATAGTATGATCACATAGTATGATAAAGGATGCAAATTTAGTTATTTCAAATTATAAATCCAGCAATCTACCTACTAAGGAAAAGGTTTCTGTCATTTTATCTATTTCAGGAAAAAAGGAAATAAGATCAAAGATTAAATTGCCAAGTCACACAACTAATAAATGATAGAGAGCAATCTTGAACTAGATCTTCAAACTCAATTCTCTCTCTCTCCATGTATTACACTGACTCTAGATCTCATATTAAAAGATGGAAATTTTTCTTTGGTTGTTCTGTATTACTGTTTTTTCCCTGCAATCAGAAAAAAAGCTAAAATGTGTCATGTTTTTTTTTTTTTTTTTTAAAAACAAGCTACAAAAGAATAATTTCTAAAAGTTATTGAATCTACTTAAAATCAATATGTGGGGTTATCATTCCTTTATTCTTAACATTCAACAATTCACCAAACACTGATTGACCATCTTTTATGTAAAAGACATTTTGCTAAGTTTTGAGGATGGAAAATCAAAAACAAAATAATCTTAAAATGAGAAAACTTCAGATAAATGGAAATTGGAATAATTTCCCATCACCTACAACCTAATAGAACACAGACAGGGATAGCAAGTTTTAGTTTTGTTGCACATTGATAACCACATTCATTTACTTACTGGTCTATGAACTTAGGAAAATCATACTAAAGTGTGAAAGAATTTTCATTTTACCTACAGAACTGAAAAGCCCTGATTGCCCATCTTTCCAAGCTTTCAGGATTTTGAATGATCACACAATTTTAAGTTAACCATACAATGAATATGAGAATCATGCAATGAATATGAGAATGTGAGGACTTAGGTAAATTAACTATGATTTAAGAATTCCTTATAGAGGCAATATAGCATAATAGACAAAAAGAAATGGACTTAAGGGTTCTATTCTCAGTTCTACCATTCACCTGGGGTCACTTCCCCCTCTCTGAGCCTCAAAAACATATCAGTGATTTAATGAATGATATTCCGTTACATTCACCTACCACAATTTTAGTCATTCCCACATCAATGGACATCAGTTTCTGGTTTCTTGATACAAATAAAAAGAATTAATATAAATATTTTTCTGTATAAGGAATCTTTCTCTTTTCGATCTCTTTAGAATATATGCCTGGTAGTGATATTTCTTCATGAAAATGAAAAATTAACTTTCTTAGAATAATTCAAAACTTCTGTCCAAAAAAGTCTTATAATTTCTAATGCAATGTAATGATATGCATGTGAAAAGAAATGATATAAAAAATTACATCCATATTTTTAATTAATAGAAAATAAACGGGGCAACTAGGTGACACAATAGATAAAGCACCGGCCCTAGAGTCGGGAGGACCTGAATTCAAATACATCTTCAAACATGTACTAGCTATGTGACCCTGGGCAAGTCACTAACCTCCAAAGAAAAAGTAATCAAAAGATCAAATGAGATGTGTCAATCAACAAGTATTTATTAATTGCCTATTATGTGCCAAGAACTGTGCTAGGTATTATATGAATGAATGAAATAACACTTATTTACATTTACATTTTAATGGGGAAAATAGCAAGTACACATCTAAGCCCAAGAAAAGAATAAATATCAAGCTGTTAAATGTATATATAATTTGATAGGAATGATACTAGCACAGAAAGGATTTCATGTAGGAGGGGAGGAGACATCTGAGCTCTATTTTGAAGGAACAAAATGATTATGTGAAATGCTGATTAGTAAAGAACATATTCAAGGGATGAGAGATGGCCAGTGAAAACAACAGAGACAAATAGGAAATGAAGTGGCTTGGGTGAGAAACAGAAAAAAGACTACTTTGGTTGGATCACAAAATGTGGAATGGGGAATAATGTCCAATGATGCTAGAATAATAGGTTGGGGCCAAATTGGGAAAGGTTTTAAAAGCTAAATAGACTTTTTATTTATCCTTGAGACAACAGGAATATAGAGAAAATGAGTAGGGGAGTGCCATGGTCAGATCTGTGCTTAAGGAAAATTACTTAGGCAGAAGTGTGTGAGATGGACTTAAGTGGTAAAGGATACAACAGGGAGAATAGATTAGGAAGCTGTTGCAATAATCGAGATGAGAGATGATGAAGGAACTAAGGTAGCTGTGTAAGGATAAAGTCACATTCGAGAGATATTGTGGAAGTAGAAATGGCAAGTTTTGATTACTAATTGGGTGTGTGGGATGGGCAAAAGTGAGGAATGAAGGATAATGCAGAGATTACAAACCTAATAGACTAGAAGTATATAACAGTACTTTATAAATATTTAATAGATTCAGGATCTCATCAATGTGGACACTCTATGTACTTTTGTAGATTATAACTCAGTTTGTGGGATTTTTGTCCACATTCTTCTATCATCCTAATGCACTGAAGGCCTTCTTTCTATAGGTCTTTTAGTATTTTGTGGATAACAGTATAATTCTCAGGCTGTCCATCCCATTATCTTCTCTCACTACATGAAAAACCCACAATTATACCTTAAGCTACTTCTACTATTCAAATCATCATTCATAATATACTATGGCAGATTAAGAGAAACTAGATGCTGCAAAGGATTGAGGGCCAGACCTAAAGTTAGGAAGACTTCAATTTAAATCCAGCCTCAGAAACATACTAGCTATGTGACCCTGGGCAAGTCATTTAACCCTATTTGCCTCAGTTTCCTCATCTGTAAAATGAGCTGGAGAAAGAAATGGTAAACCACTACCAAAAAACAAGAACAAAAACAAAAACAAACCCAACAACAATAAGGGATCATGAAAAGTCCCATATGACTGAAACAACTAAACAATAACAAGATGGCACACTAAACCCAATATATTTTTCCACTGCTTTTTGAATGACCTAGAATTTTGATTCTTCTATTAAGCATCAGTGGGAGGATGATGATTTAAATTATGGGCTCTGAAGGTAATGATCATCTTTAGGATCATTGAAAATGCATTGCTATAAGTTTTAGGATATAAAATAAGCTTACAGAAATCATTGGCATTTCTGTGTAGTGCTAACAAAATTCATCAGGAAGAGAAAGGAGAAGAAATTTCATTTAAAAAAAAAACAAACCATAAACATTCAGCAGAGAGAGACAGACAGACAGAGACAGAGACAGAGAGAGGACAGAATGAAAGAGCCTTCCTGCCAAGCTACACCATGAAAACTGTCTAGACAAAAGACTAACTTTTTTCATGGATTTCCCATCAGGATTCAGTCCTGGTCCATTTTCTAGATCACTTTAGAGAAGTTTGTGGTAGGAAGCTTACCACACTGCTTCCTTTTACTCTATTGTCATGGCTCCTCCCCTTTTAAAATCATTTACATTTTATTTCTAAAATGTAATTATGACATACATTGTTCCTTAGTGTTGTATCCATTTCATTCTGGCATCAATTCATAAAGGCTTTCCTAGTCTTATCTGAAATTGTTCATTCCAGCAAATAGCATAATCAAATTCCATTACATACCACAATTTAGTCATTTGTAAGGATATTCTTTCTCCCTCCATTCCCAGTTTCCACTTCTTGACTATCATAAAAAAGTGGCATAGTTATATAAATGTTTTTTGTACAGAGTTTCTTTTCATCTTTCTTTGATAACATAGGTCTAGTAGTGGTACAATTAGGTCAGAAGTTTTGCAAAGTTTGATAAATTTCTGGAAATAATTCCAAAATTGTTTTTAGAATGACTAGGTTAATTCACAGCTCCAACAACCATTCACCAGTATAGTTTCAAAATTTGTCACTTTTTTCCTTTATTATCTTTACAAGTCTGATAGCTAAAGTAGAAACCCAGAGTTGCTTTTCTCTAATTATTGTTGCATTTCTCTCATTATCAATGATTGAGTATTTTTATATGATTGCTGATAACTTGGATTTCTTTCTTTGAAAATTGCCCCTTCATTTGACAATTTATCATTTGGAGAACAGCGCTGCTTTTTATAAACATGAATTGTTGCAAGTTCTCTTTTTTAATTTTTTAAATGAACAATTTGGCTTGCCTTTATCTTTTCAAATCAAGTTGGTTATTTTATTATTTTTTAAAAGTAGCTCTTGATTTTATTTGTCAATTCAATGATCTTTTGCTTTCAATTTTCTTAATATCTTACTTAATTTTTAAATTTCTAGTCTGTCATTTTGTTGGGGATTTCTGATTTGCTGTTTATCAAGTTTGTTTTCTTTTTAATTGCATGTCCAATTTTTTTTCTCTTTTATTGATGAAAGTGTTTAGAAATTTCCCATTAAATCTGATTCAACTAAATCTCATAAATTTTGGTAAGTTGTCTCATTGCCATTTTCTTTGATGAAATTTCCCAAAGTTTCTCTAATTTATTCTTTGACCTACCAGTTCTTTAGAATTGTTGTTTAGTCTTCAATTACTTTAAAATTCTATAAAAGCCCTTTATTAAATAAATTTTTTGAATCATGATCACTAAATGATGTGTTTAGTATTTAGCTTAGTGTCTGTCATATGGTAGGTGCTTTATAAAATGTTTATTGCTTGCTAACAATGTGTTGGGCACGGCACTAAGTACTGTTTTTTAAAAAGATGATCCTCACAAAAAATCCTGTGAGATAGGTTCTGCCATTATTATACTAACTTTACTACTGAGAAAACTGGGACAGAGGCAAAATGATTTGCTCAGGGTTCTGTCCTGTCTTTTTTTCTTCCTTTATATTATTTCACTTGGTGACCTTATCAATTCCCATGGTTTTAATTATTATCTCTGTACTGATGATTTTCAAATCTAATTAAATTATCAAATCTAACACTCTGCTGACCTCTGATCTCCCATCTCTGTCTTTCAGACATCTTGAAACAGATGTCCAATGGACATCTTAAACTCAATACATCCAAAACACTACTCATCATCTTTCTCCCTAAGCTCTCCCCTATCCCCTCTACATTCTTTATTATTGTAGAGGGCAACACTATCCTTCTAGTCCCTCAGGTGTGCAACCTGAAGTCATCCTAGATTCCTCCTTATCTCTCACGTCTCATATCCAATCTGTTGCCAAAGCCTGTCTATTTCCCTTTGCAAATACAAAATTTTCTCTTTATCATTTAAAGTCCTTCATAATCTAGCATCCTCATAACATTCCAGTTTATTTCTTACTCCCCAGCATTTTTTTTTTTTTCATACAGAAACACTAATCTGGCCGTTCCACAAGCAAGACATTCCATCTTTCAGCTTTGGACATATTACCTAGCTGTCTTCATACCTGAAATGCTTTCCCTTCTCATCTCTGA
Source organism: Myrmecobius fasciatus (assembly GCA_023553655.1). NCBI lineage: Eukaryota > Metazoa > Chordata > Mammalia > Dasyuromorphia > Myrmecobiidae > Myrmecobius > Myrmecobius fasciatus. The sequence goes on from JAJPUD010005424.1 coordinate 82,091, forward strand.
CTACTGACCTCTCTGGCTTCTTTTAAATCTCAACTAAAATCCCATGTTTTACAGGAAATCTTCCCCCAATACCTCTTAATTCCAATGTCTTCCTTCTGTTAATTATTTCCTATTTATCCAGTATATAGCTGTCTCTCCAACAAGATCATAAGTTCTTTGAGAGCAGTCTTGTGCTGCTTTCTGTACCCTGTGATTAGTACAGTGCCTGGTACATAGGCCTTTAATAAATGTTTATTGATTGATTGAATTTTGTTGTTTAGCATTTTAGTTAAGATATTTTATTCTCCAACAAATGGCTGATTTTTATAAAGATTCTAATGTATACTTGAAAAGTATATAGATTCTGTATTATTCCCATTCAGCAATCAACAGAAGTCTAATATCTATAATTATTCTAAAATTCTCTTTAAAATTTAAATTTATTTCTTGTTTATATTTTGGTTATATTTGTCTGAATCAGAAAGGATTACATTAATACCCTCAATTACATTCCTAAATTATGCTATTATTATGCTATATTATTAAATGTATCTATGTTAAATGCTAATATTAATTTTTTTTTGGCTGAGGCATTTGGGGTTAAGTGACTTGGCCAGGATCACACAGCCAGGAAGTATTAAGTGTCTGAGTCCAGATTTGGATCTATTTATAGAAGGGAGGATCTTGACTATATACTTCTATCTGCTTAGACTTCCATCTTGGCTCTTTTGATATTACATTGCTGCCTTGGCACTCATCTGCTTGAAAACTCGTCAAATTTGGATTCAATGCATTTCGACGAGAAAAAATGTCTTAGCACTTGACTCTTGCTTGGCACTCATTGCAGGTGGATGCCATCTTGGTTGAGCAGTAGGGATGTGAGGTTGGCTAGGAGTGCTTCCCAGCCCTGCCTGCTGCTGCTCCTCCCCATAGAAGGCTGTAGGGTGCAGGACTGTCAAGTCCTGCCTGTGATGCTAAGGTTTTATGCACTGACAGGCAGATTATGGAACAGTTCCTGCAGGATGATGTGACTACAACATATAGTCTCCTGGCTCCCAAAACAGTAGTACTAGAAAGGTCACAGAGCAGCTGATATGCTCAACAGGAGAAGCAGCAGCAGCAGCAATGGCTGCAGCAGTGGCAGGAGCCTAGGTGGAGGACCTAGGACTCCTGAAAGCCCCAAGCTCTTACACTGGAGGCCAGAGCCTCAGATTGGACCACAGCTTCTACATCCACATCCAGTTGCCTGGAGTGGGGGGAAGAGTATAAAGGTAAAGAATCAAGGTGGGAAGAGCCCGGCTGGGCTACACCCACTTGTCCCTTTGGGGAAATTGAGTGGTGAGGTGGTTAGGCTGCAGATTAGAGATGTACTCCTTATGGAAAAAATTTCTTAGATACATCATTTTCTTCATTCATCATGCCTAGAACCAATTAACAACCAGTACCAATGAATACCAAGGTACTACTATAATTTTTTCCCCAGCAATCTGAGTTATTTGCTTCATGTCAGTCACACAGCAAGTATCTGAAGTTAGATTTAGACCCAAGTCCTTCTGACTCCAAAGTCAATGCTCTATCCACTACACCCTAGTTTTCCTGATATTACATTTTTTAAGTTTTTTTTTCTTTTTTTGGTTTAGTTTAATTTTTTGTTGTTGTACCATTGATTCAATAAGTCCACATAAAACCTCAGATAAAAGAGTACTCTGGCCACAAGAATTACAGGACCACATGGAAGAAATGAAATTAGATACAGAATGGAAAAGCTACAAAGCAAAGGATGATAAGGAATGCCTTAGAACGTGTGGTGAAAAACATCATTCAAGACCTGAATATCCTAAAAATTAGAATGAGCTAGACAGAGATCAATGACTCTCCACTATAGGCTTTCCTGTGTTGCTGAGCTCAGAGGCTCCTTTTACTTTTGACTCCCACTTAAGTGTCAGGAACTACTTGGGCTGGGTTTTTTCCAGGGTCTTTTCCCCATAGGTTGACATAGATTACTGGTGCCATTACTGGACCATAACTAGAATGCCCCAAGGTTATACTCTCTGCCAGGCTAGGGTTGGGTTTGTGTTGGACCTGGGCTGGCTTCAGTCTCTGTTTCCAGAAGTGCTGAAATGTACCCTTCCCCACCCCCACCCTGAATATCCTGAGGCTGCTCTCATGTTCAGGCCTGGAACAACAGGTTTGGGAATGTCTCAGGCTGCTTGACTTGGACAGGGAGTGCCATACATTGGACCTGCCCTGAACTCCCCAAAGATGCTCTCCTATAGCCCTGGCCTCCTCATAGGAGATTAGGGCATGGCAAGGCTTGAATCCTGCAGAGTTCAGTCAGCAAGTACTGAAAGTACCCAAAAGTTCTGGGAACAGCTGCCCAGTCCTTCACGTTGCTATTGGCTTGCCTCTGCAGCATTTGTCTACTCCAGAATCTATATAGGATTCCAGGGGTCATTCTGTGGATCCCAAGGTTGGTCAGATGAGTCTAGAAGTGATTTTTCCCCCTCTATTACTCATTAAAATAATACAGCTCTAAGCCCAAGGGGAATGTTTGCAGGGAATCTGGTATCCTTTATATCCTATCCCTTGGATCAACACCATTAAAACTATAGTACATAAGCCCCTATGATTGAGATTGTCCTTTATAATGTTCTCTATCATCTGCTTGCTTATAAATTCTTTAAGTTATGAAAGAATTTTCTACCAGGCAACAGACATTTAAGCGCCTTCTATGTGACAGTCCTTTAGAAAGTACTTTGAACTTACTGTATCTGCAGGTTAAAGCATGAATTTTTATCCCAAGAGTCCCCTTTTGGCCACTGCCCCTTTATGTATGTTGTTTACCTGTTACTAGAATATAAACCTCTTTAGGATAAGGACTGACTGCTTTTGTAAGCCCCAGAGCCTCACAAATAGTAAGCTTGAATGATAAATATAACAAATACTAAAAGTAATAATATGGAAATATTAGTATAATATTAATATAACATTATTGTAATGTTTGTATAATATTAACATATTAATAGTAATAAAAAAGAATAATAAATGTTTTATCATTCACTTATTCATGAATGATCCACGAATCTAGTCAATCCCTTTAATTCTACAAAGCTTGAAGACTTTTCCATATCTTATAAGAGTTAACAAAACTGCTCTCCATATTCCAATAGACTTATAATGGAAAGTGCCATATGCATCTAGAGAGAGAGCTATGAAGACTGAATGTGAATCAAAGCATAGTATTTTCACTTTTTTGTGTTGCTTGGTTTTTTTTCTTTGCCATGTTTTTCTCCCTTTTGATCTGATTTTTCTTGTGTAACATGAAGGATATGGAAATATGTTTAGAATTGCACATATGTAACCTATATCAGACTGCTTGATGTCGAGGGGAGAGGGGAGAGGAACAGAATAGGAGAAAAATTTGGAACCCAAGATTTTGCAAAGGTGAATATTGAAAATTATCTTTGCATGAATTTTGAAAAAATAAAATACTACTTTAAAAAAACTGCTAAGTCCATCAGTCTTGAATGACAATTTATTTCTCTTAACTTTCTGGAATTACATCCAGTAGACTGGAGGGAAATTAATTGATTGAGGTTCATTAATGAACTTTACTCCCTTGTTGCCACCTATTTTCTTTCAAGGGTAAACACAAATACTATCACCTCTATGTAAGAACTTTCCTGATCCCTTCAGGTCCTACTCCCAAAATTAGCTTTCATTTCTTTTGTAAATATGCTTTCTCTCCTGGTTAGATTGTAAACTCTTTGAAGACAGGGATTGTGTTTGAGGCCTATCAGTATCCTTAGCACTTACTACAATGCCTGGAGAATAGTAGGCACTTAAATGCTTGTTGCTAGAATGATGAAGAGTTATTTCTTCCACAGATGGGTAAAGAATTTATGGGCAGGTACAATACAAAAGAGATTATGAAAATAATAATTTCAAAACAAATAATTTCAATTATATAAAATAAAAAAACTTTTGCACAAATAAAAACATGAAAGCTCACATTAGAAGAAAATATATGGATTTAGTCAAATCTTTTTTTTATTTAAAGCTTTTTATTTACAGAACATGAGTGATTTTTCTACATTGACCTTTGAAAATTTTTTTTTGTTCCAAATTTTACCCCTCCTTTCCCCTACCCCCACCCCTAGGTGACAGGTAGTCTAATACATGTTAGAATATGTTAAATTATATGACAAATTCAACATATGTATACATATCTATACAGTTATCTTACTGCACAAGAAACATCAGATCTAGAAAGGGGGGGGGGAACCTAAGAAGGAAAACAAAATGCAAGCAAATATTCACAGAAAGCATTAAAATGCAGTGTTGTGGTCCACACAGATCCCACAGGCCTCTCTCTGGATGTATATGATTATCTTCATCGCTGAACAATAGGAACTCATTTGAATCACCTCATAGTTGAAGAGAACCATGTCCACTGATCATCGAATAGTCTTGTTGCTGTGTATAATGATCTCCTGGTTCTGCTGATTTCACTCAGCATCAGTTCATGCAAGTCTCTCCAGACCTCTCTGAAATCATCCTGCTGGTCATTTCTTACAGAACAATAATATTCCATAGCATTCATATACCATAATTTATTCAGCCACTCTCCAATTGATGGGCATCCATTCAGTTTCCAGTTTCTAGCCACTACAAAAAGGGCTGCCACAAACATTCTTCCACACGTGGGTCCCTTTCCTTCCTTTAAGATCTCTTTGGGATATAGGCCCAGTAGAAACACTGCTGGGTCAAAGGCAAGCATAGTTTGGTAACTTTTTGAACATAGTTCCAAATTGCTCTCCAGAATGGTTGGATCCGTTCACAGTTCTACCAACAATGTATCAGTGTCCCAGTTTTCCCACATCCCCTCCAACATTCGTCATTATCTTTTCCTGTCATCTTAGCCAATCTGACAGGTGTGTAGTGGTACCTCAGGGTTGTTTTAATTGCATTTCTCTGATCAGTAGTGATTTGGAGCACCTTTTCATATGACTAGAAATAGTTTCAATTTCTTCAGCTGAAAATTTAAACAACTTAATGTTTCAAATCACACTCAAATTCACTGTTAGAGGAACTGTGGGAAGACAGGCATTCTTGTTTTTTGTTTTGTTTTTTTTTTGCTGAGGCAATTGGGGTTAAGTGACTTGCAAAGGGTCACACCGCTAGGAAGTGTTAAGTGTCTGAGATCACATTTGAACTCAGGTCCTCCCGACTTCAAGGCTAGTGCTCTATCCACTGCGCCATCTAGCTGTCCCTAAGAGAGGCATTCTTATTGACTGAAGGTGGAGCTAAAATTGGTCTAATCGTTCTGAAAAACAATTTGGAATCATGTAAGAAAAGTTCATTAAAATTTTCATACTTTGTGACCTAGAAATCGCACTGATAGATTAATGCCATAAGGAGGTAAACAACAGCAAGAAAATAACTATGTGCAAAAATATTAATAGTTGTATTATTTGTAGAAACAAAATATATGCTCAATAATGGGAAAATAGCCAAATAAATTACTGATATGAATGTAACAGAAAGCCACTGTACCTTTAAAGAAGAACAAATGGGATGAATTCAAAGAAAAATAGAAGACTAAAATGAAGTGATTCACAATAAAGAAAAGTAGAAGCAGCAAAATAGACATAGTAACGTTTATTTTCTACCATATAATTTGTATTTTTAAATTTACCTTCCATATACTTCTATATCTACATATTATCTTCAGTACTAGAATATAAAAGCCTTGAGAATAAGGATTGTTTCAGTTTTTGTTTCTATATCTAAAGCATCTATCACAGTGCCTGACAGTATAGAGACAGTACCACAGACAACAAAATTCCAGTGAAAAACAATATTAGTTTCAAGAGAATTAAAAGTTGACTAATAACAAATTTTTTAATAACAAATTTTGAGAGTGACATGACTTTTGTATAACTATTTTAAGGATGCACTTTGTGGTGAAGCAGAACTGGGAAATATCTGTTGTTTACATACCAATTTTTTTTAATACTGTAAGCTTTTTGCCTCTCACTATTGACATATTAAACTTGCAGTTACTAAAGTCCTCATATTAATTTTTTAATCCCAAATTAGGTATATTTTTTCACTATTTTTCACTATCCTATGTTCAAAAATTGCACTGAAGTCACCAAGTATAATGTTGGAAGTAGTTCTCTAATGCCCTTCCCTGCATGCAAATTTGGTGGGTTTTTCCTTAAAAGAAATCAAGCTCAAGGCTTAACTCTCTCAGGTGACTAAATGTCAATGTAGCTGACATCACTTCCTGATCAGATGAGCAGAAAATAAGTAAAAGGTGCTTTTGAAGCTTTTGATGTCTGACTAGTATGATAACCATAGGCACACTCAAAAGCAAGGAAATTTTGATCACATAAATCAACTTGAAGTGTTCTTGATTTATATTCCTTCCTTTAAGTCAAATTAAACTTTTTGCTAATTGTTGAATGGCCTTGTTTTGTTCCAGCATTAGAATGCCCACTTTGTAAAGAGACATTCTTTGTGGCCTCTAGGCTTCAAAATGAAACCAACTCTTGTATTTGCTTCTTAGATAAGAACTTATGAGTCCCTTTGTGTCAACTACTTTTTATTTTATGTGAACATCTACTTTCTAACTTATAGATAAGAAAATTAAAACCCAGAGAAGTAATGTGACTTATGCAAAGTCAAACAGATACAAAACAGAAGTAATAGGACCTGAAGTCATTTAGTTCCTTCAGCAGTTTTTCAAATCATTGATTATTTGACAAATATCCATTGCAAGTATTTATCTCAAATTATTATTTGCAGATAGGCTAAAAACTAACTCTAGTTCTCCAATCTTTTTCCTCCACTCAGCAGTCATTCCTAAAGAAGAAAATAAAAGGGGGAGAAGCCTACTGGAACTCAAGGCCATTTTGTTTTGTTTTGTTTTCAATTCATGGATTATCAAAGAATTTATCAATTCATTTTACAGATGAGAAAGCTGAAGCAGATAGAGATTAAGTGACTTGTCCAGGATCACATGGCTAATGAGATCATATTTGAACTCTGGTCTCCCAGAATCCAGGTTCAGCACTTTATCCATTGTGCCAATTAGCTGTCTCATAAATTCTATAGATGACTTTGTAGATAAAAATACTTCACCTACCATTAAAGCATTTTCCTTACAATCATCCTGTGTACCAGACTCATGAGGAGAGAATATTAAAACTTCAGTTTCAGCATTTACAAGGCAGAAATCAACAATACTTGTTTAAAGGTTTCACTGATTGTTTTGTTGATGATCTGGACTTAAGACAGTGATGGAGAAAACATTAATCATGCAGATTAAATTTAAAAGTTTTGTCATGTGTCTTTTTTTTTTTTTGGAGAGCTGATTACAAAACATTTATCACATAGCACGATATATATAAATGTCTAAATTCTTTAGTATAAATTATAAATTTTGTTTTGTAAGGAAGGTAGTATATGTGATAGCATACTCATTTAAAGGTGAATAAACTGAGTTTCAGAAAAGGTAAAGTGATTTGCACACTACTAGAAAGTCAGAGCTGAAGCACTCTAATCATATAGTAGGAACAGCCCTGGATTTGGTATCAAAACAGTTGGCATTAAGTCCCTACTCTACCTATTATTAGCCTAACCAAATCGTATAATGTCTCTAATTCCTTTCAAAAATCATACAATTCCTACCACCAGCCACATCAAGTTTTTGAGAGGGTCAAATTATGTAAGTATAAGAAATTCTGTAAACTTAAAATATTCTCAGGACAGCTAGTTGGCACAATGGATATAGCACCAGCCCTGAAGTCAGGAAGACTTGAGTTCAAATTTGACCTCAGAAACTTAACACTTCTTACTTGTGTGACCCTAGGCAAGTCACTTAATCCCAATTGTCTCAACTACATATATATATATATATATATATATATATATATATATATATTCTATCTCCATTACAAGTAAACCAAGAAATAACCAAGTTTACCTATGCTAATCACAGCAACCAAAATGAATATAATAATATCCCTGTTTGTCTTCATGCATTCATTCACAAGAGTCCCTTAAGCTTTGCCTTATATTTATTCTTTGTTTAATTCAATTTTCACAAAAATGGATATGAATTCTAAGCCCACACACAAATTAGAACCAGCGTATCAATAATTTCTTGGGCCACACTGATAACATTGAAAAGTAAAAAATTTCTCACTTCCATAAGAGAAACTGAAACTGAAAATCTGAAATATAACAAAAATAACTATGAAAGTCAAAGAAGCACTAAATAAATACATCAGTATAGCCCTGCCCTATATGCCTCCAAGATATTCAGGGAAATCAGAACTTGTTGAGAGGGTTCCCACAAGGATACAGGTTTTATACAGGAAAAGAAATTGAGTTGGCTAGAAAAACTTGCTAAGAACAATAAAAGGCAAGGCTCTAAAAGGGGTGGGAGCTGGGGGTGAGGAATGTATTGTACTAGACTAAGCCTTTGATGGTAATTTAGGACAGCAAGTAAAACCAGAAACTTCACTAAATGGAAGAACAAGTTGTCAGTTAATTTGATTTAGGAAAACTAACCAGAACCTGTATTGTATTCAGTATTGTGTTTAATTGGATAACACAATTTATGAAGGGCATTGTTAAACTGGCGAATATCCAGAAGAGGGCAATAAAAAAGGTGAAAGCCTTTAAGATCATACTAAAATCAACTGAAGGAATTAGGGTATTTTAGCCTGAAGAAGAGATTATTTAAAGAGAAATATGATACATTTCTTTAAGACATTTATAAAAGAGTAAATTAGACTTGTTTGCTTGTTCCCAGACATCAAAATAAGGAACAATAGGTGAGATTTACAGAAAGAAAAATTTAGGCTTGACGTTTGGAAAAATTTCTAGCTAGTTATCCAAAGATAAGAGTAGACTGCTTTGGGAGGCAGTGGATTCCTTTTCACTTGAGGTCTTCAAGAAAAATGACCAGATGATCACTTGACTCTAATGTAGAAGGGATTCTTTTTAAGGTATGACCTGGACTATGTAGTCTTTGAGGTCCCTTCAAAGACCAAAATAACGTAAATAGCAAAAATGAACTCGCCCAAATTCCAGTATATAGATCTTCTTTGTCAGAAAGAAAGAAAGAAAGAAAGAAAGAAAGAAAGAAAGAAAGAAAGAAAGAAAGAAAGAAAGAAAGA